>PDGT01000071.1:1720846-1799823 GCA_003671415.1 Megathymus violae
CCTTCTTCAGCGCTATATACAGGACTCTGGGATCTCCAACGGAACGCAACCTGAGTCCTGAGCGCGTGCCCCGCCGGGCTTTGCTCGTGACGAGCCTCCGCTCATCCCACAACGTGTGGTGTTTACGGAACTACGCGGCCACGCATACCGTCGTACTTCCCGGGGTCGCTGACTGGACCATTCGAGCTCCCACCCGTAGGCAGGGACATCTTAGCTCTAATATGGTCCTGTACTACAGGGGCAGCGTAATAATACCTACTTATTTTATTTGGTAATATTATTACCTACTTGATAACACCTATGATTGGTACCGACATTATGACTGGAATAAAATAAAACAGCTGTTTATAGTTGTTGTCTTTATTATGGGCAAGCTAGCAACAACAATTTAATATAATAAGAGTTAATGGAAAACCTACAGTAATAGAAGTCACTGATATTTAATCCTGGCAATTTAGTTTATATATTATGTTTTTTTATTTGTCACTCGAGATAAAACCTATTATAATAGACATCATACTTTATTAATAAGACAATGAAATTTTAAACGGACAATATTTTAATAAATTTTGTATCTAAATATTAATGTAAACTTTACATGTACGTTAAATCTTTTTGAAAAGTACGATGGGAATATAGTTAAAAATTATTATCATTAAGAGATTAGGACGGAGAGCTATTGACAGCAAGAACTAATCAAGGTATCAATGATGCCACTAGTTTTACAAAGGTGAAAACAGTAGTTTGTGATATTTTCTATTTCAATGATGATGATAATGAAACCATTAAAATTCCTAACGTATTCCCCAACGTTACAAGGTGATCTCATGTTCTGGCAACACTGGATGCGTCTGCGTTAAGTGTAAGTAAGACGGAAATATTAAGAAGCGATAGAGATGAATGATAAACAGGGAGTGCTGGCCAGCGGACCGCATTATTAGAACATTTACCGCTCGTTTTCTCACTTTAATATGTTTTGGTTACGATATTAGATAGGTAATTCTTTTAAATTTGTAAAAATCAGATGCATGAATCGACCACGACAAACAAATATAAATTTCTAAGCATACAAACGCATGTTGATTTGTAACATAATCCACAAGTTATATAGGTTAAGATTTTAAATATAAATTCGTAAATAAAAAAAAATAAGTAAATATATAATAATATTTCGTAGAAAACATGAAACTATATATGTTTTGACGGCAAAATAATATTCTTTTTTATGAACACCCTACTCCACTTTGCGCGGCAGCGGTCAGAAGGCGGAGCTTATCGGCAAACTCGCGTCGAAGCTGGCTCACTGTCAATTCGAGAGCTGCAAAGAGTACGCTCGCGTCTATTACGTAGTGTGTTTATAGTGAAGTGTATTCTGTGAACGAAGAATTTTCAAATGTCGTGAAGTGAAAGATAGTGTTGTTGTCTGAGAAGTGTTACTTCAGTGATCGATGTGATGTTAATTGTGTTAACGACCAGTGATTAAACCAAAATGTGTGCGGCACCGTGGTGTGCAAAATTGATTTTTGCCACGTAGTGACGCGAACGGGTAATGATTCCTAATGTGGAGTTCGAAGCAAGATGGTTAGAGAGACTCGGCACTTGTGGGTTGGAAATTTACCCGATAACATTCGTGAAGATAAAATAAGAGAGCATTTTAAACGGTAATACTTTTTCTTTACTTTGTTACTAATTTAATATAGTTTTTGTTTTCATGAACCCACAAAACTAATATACGTTAAGAAATCCTAATTGCTGACACATGACAGTAAACACAGTTAAATATATTGAGGAAACATGGTTAAAACAATAATGTGTCTAGGTTTTATTGTACGTGAAATATTTCTAACATCCCTAGATTTTATAATCTGGTGTTTAATCTCCCTAGCAGCCTTGAGTACAACGTATGTAGTGGTTTGTACAGGCAAGTATGTTCTTATGGAATTAATGTTATTCCATGTTTATCGCTTCGGTGACCTCTGCGAGTTCGAAGTTAATTTACTGCTTCCCAACATAATTGGATTTTTAATAAGTAAACAAATATAGACAAGGGACCTCAATACCTTAGAACTTTATCTGCCAATTCATTACTTTAAAATTATTAATTTACAGTACTGCTTATAAACATAATAGTCTGAAATGAGGAGCTTCGTCGATAAATTTATTTTGGATGCCGATTTCTTTGTAACTTTATTATATTTACGTATTCTTTTTGTAATTCCATAGAATAAAAAAAAATCCGGTGCATACAAAGTTTCTTGTGTATCATCTCGATCCATTTTTAAACATGGATATTTTATAGCTCAATATCGCGATCTTTTACTATATTTAATTTATAATAAATATACATATGTAATTTATACGTAATCATAATATGATAATTTTTGTCGTGACATTGAGAATTCTAAATATGCGGTGTTTGAACCCGGTAAAAAACATTTCTCAACATTTTTTGTTTATCACATTAACAGTCAGAAAGTTAAGTTCCCAACTCCTCTTCGAAACTATTTGATGTCGTTAAATTAATACACATATATGTCGAAATTTGATATATATATGTGTGTGTGTACCCTATATAAAGAGTTATTAGCCAAATATCTATGGAATATTCAAATTACACTTCTGGATTAAGTCGTGAATAAAACTCAAAACCGGCTTAGATTTATCTTTTTTTCCCATAGCACTTGTAAATATAATGGGGACGATGTCTGCAGCATGGAAGTTTAGCTATAACGGGTACTATTTTTGTATTTCATGCCGATACTTCGACCCAATTACGTGGATAATGATCACGTCGCATAGTTAGTTCAGATTTTTCAACTTACACTTATCACCATACTGTACAGAATATATAAAGACAAAGAAATAAAACACCTTGTTGCCGTCTTATTATAAGATCATGTTTTACCGTGTCATGTATATTATTTATTTTACACTGCTTAGTTATTGTATGAAGGTAAATAATTTAAACTATGCAGGTAACTACTAACAATACAGTAATAACAAATCGTTAGCAGTTTGAATCAAAATGTAGTCATTAAATTACTCCGAAGTATTTTAAAAGTGAACTAAAACTTCTAATATAAAACTAATAAAATAAATAACCAACAAAAAATCTGTCCTCGCTGTACTTGCGTTCAGTTCGGTGACTCTGTAACGAATCACGTTCGGATCCTCGCGTCGCTCTCATGCCCTTCCCGCCCCGAATGCGTAAACTTGGTAAACGCAGTATTATGACTGAACAACTAATTTATGTTATTAATGAACTGGTTACAAAGTGGTAAACTTATTTCAAAAATAAAAAAATTTTTTTTTGAAGACTTTGTAGTATTCATATTAAAAGAAAAAGAAACTTACAATAGAATGTATGAAACTATTCCTGGCGGTTACAGTTATATAGAGGATAAATCATAAAATAATAAAAGAAGTAAAAGTCGCTTATTAAGTAGGTTTTGGCCTATAGCTAGGCCCATCGTTTCTCCGACGTATAGCGCGCGGAGACCTCGGCGACTAGAGCGTGCGTTAGGGCGTCAAGTCGTTAAGATTATCCGGTATTCAACACACAGTATGAGGATGTCGGTGTCGATTACTTTGATTTTTGCCCTAAGATTGAAATTTCTGATTTTTTCATGGCGCTTGAACCGTCATACTGCGCTCCATTGCTCTTTTGGCATGTGGCAAGTTTGTCCCTGAGAGATTTTGTCAGTGCCTAAATTTCGCATCCGTAAGTTAGGCATGGAAGGATGCATGTGGCGAAAAATTTTTTTTTTAATGCTAGTTCCAGATTCCATTTCATAATTTCTTTGAGTGACCAGGATCTTCTTCAACTATTGGCAATCCTTGTGTTTATATAAATAAGCTGATTCAGAATTACGTTCCTATTCCCAACAAAAAATTCTCTTTCTTAATAATTTATTCCTATATTTGATTATGCCGAAGTGGTATCGTAATATCTCGACGTTACTGAAGAATAAGTTAGCAACTAGAGCTGGACTTGGACTTCGAAACTATGACCATATTTCAGAATATCGTAGCAAATTCAAATGATTCCCGATTTGCCTTCGCCGAAATGCACTGAAATTCTTTGATTGATCCAAAATATCCTTCCGAACTCAAATAAAACTTCAATTTTCAAATTCACATTCAAAATCATTTAATCATATAGGTATTCTGTAAATACATTTAAGCACGTCATTTTTTGCTTCTACTACTGTCTCAAACAGGTGCTTTAACATTGAGTCGAAGAAATGGCGAAAGAAACTCCTCAGCACATCTTTTAAACAATACATGATAATTTTAGCTGTCTCTACATCAGTAATCAGTCTTATGTTCCTAATAGCGTTAACAGACCTACTAAGTTTACCTGTGAGAACCGATGTTTGGCCGCCCCACTGAACCTTACTATCTAAGGTGACACCTAAATAAACTGTGGACTGTTCCGTAGTCAATTTTTCATTATTTAATTTGAGTATTTTGCCTACCTTCTGCACATTCGTTTCGCCTTTTAGCATTTAAAACTAAATTGTTCATGGTAAACCAATGCAATACATGCGACAAAGCACTGTTTATATTGTCAAAATTAAATTTATTTCTTTTAAACTTAAACATTAGGGATGTGTCATCAGAAAAGAGTACAATGTCCACACCTTCACTAATAAACATTAATATAAACCAGAAAAAGAAACACACCTAGAATAGAGCCCATTATAATTAATGATCCCAATGATTTAGTATCATTTACACTAATGCATTGAACACTCCTTTAAATAGGATGCAATCAAATTGAGAGCAACTGTACTTGACACCCTATCCTAAGCTTAAGAAGTAATGATTTCGTGCTCAACACAAACAAATGCTTTAGACAGATTGTGAAAAACACCCATAGCATTCTGTGATGCCTCCCAGACCTCAAATTTGTGTTTAAGAAAACTAGCACCTGCATTAGTTGTACTATGACCTTTAGTGGAACCATATTGATGGTATGTAATGGTAATAATGATATGATGGTGAAGTAAGTGGTTTCTGTTGAAATGTTTAAGCATTTGTTTTAGTAAAATCTTTTCAAAAACTTTATTAAGTGTTGATAAAAAAGAAATTGGTTTGTAATGATTACAATCTGATTTATCACAGGATTTAAACAGTGGAATGACTTTGCTATATTTCATTAGATCCCGGAAAGTACCTAAGTCAACACACTTATTAAAGATTAAAGTTAAACAGGGGGCTATGACATTTATTACATTATTTATAATTTTAGCAAAAATTCCCTGCAGGTCACCAGTTTTTTTAATATTGAGTGACTGAAAAGTTTTAACTACATCTAATGCTGTAGTATGTTTAAATTAAAATAAAATACTACATTCAGTTACATTTTTTCTTAATAGATTAATAGCTTCTACCGGCAATGAAGGTTAGCGAGTTACTCAACATGAAAGGTATATTTGGAAAGCAATTTTCAAAAGTGGTTGCTACTTCATTATCAGATGTGAGTTTATTGTCATTTATTTATATTATATATTTAATATTTTAGTATTTAATTAATATTTCAGGTCACATGATTTATTCATACTCATCTCATTACTAATAAAATTCTACATAGTTTTAATTTTATTATTAGAATTTTGAATTTTTTCCTTAATATATATTGATTTTGCCTGAACGAAAACTGGTTTAAAAATTTTAGAATACATCTTTACATGTTCAAGAAAAGACAGTGCCCTATTGAATTGTTTTTCACCATACAATTCATTTAATCCATGAACAAACCGCGCTCCTCATATACCCTCATCATT
Source organism: Megathymus violae (assembly GCA_003671415.1). Taxonomy (NCBI): domain Eukaryota; kingdom Metazoa; phylum Arthropoda; class Insecta; order Lepidoptera; family Hesperiidae; genus Megathymus; species Megathymus violae. The sequence continues at coordinate 1,726,636 of PDGT01000071.1, forward strand.
ATTACCTTTGATGTTGCCTATTGTATATGTGACCGCCTATTGTATATTATGTAAAAAAAATTAATGCTGCTGCTAATTTATGATCGCCTGTCATTTTTTTTGGGTTTACCAGGATACCAAATGACTTGTCCAAGTATTTATGTCATATAGATATATGTAGTTTGAAAGAAAAAAGTGACGGTACAGCTGCAAACCTCCCGCACAAAGAAGCACCTAAAAAGAACTTTAATTTATAAAAATAGAAAACAAAGGAGTTAAGGAATACCTGTATTAAACACGCAACAATACGTGTAAATATCCATTATGGCGCACACATTGAAAGCGGTACCGTATTGTGAATCGAACTACGCTGCGGCTGAAGGAGAAAAATTAATGGAGTCAACAAAATTGAAAGCACTACTGAAATCAAGCAAGACTAAGATAGTGAGAGACTTATTTTCAATCGCCCAGCTTATGCCTTCAATTACGTTCAGAAGGTTAGATACTGTGCTGTGACCCAGAGGAAACCCTGATTGATAGGGGCATAGAAGAATATAAGATGTAGTATAAATAATTAGTAGTTTGTGTACTAGTTGCTTTTAAACTCGAAAGAAAAAGGAGAATCGAAATAGGTCGGTTATGGAAGAGTGAGGATGCGTTGGGGGTTTTAGGTAAAGAAATAACGTAGACTAATTTCCCTAATGAGGGAATGGAAGATAAAAGCAAAGAGTAATTAAAAATATTGGTAAGGATCAAGAGAATAAATGGATGCATAGGAATGATCATTCTAAGGAAAATATTATCACAACGACAAGCACAAGAAAACATTGAAAGAACAGCTTTAGAAAAAGCTTCGTGAATCAAGGATTTGATGCAAGGATATCAACACATATTGGAAAAACAGAGAAATGTTTATTGGCACCATTTAAGCCCAGGTTGCGCCAAACAATGCCTGATTTTCCTATGCCAACAGATTTTAAAATTTTCCATGTGTCAAGTCTGTTGACCAATCTTAAAATTTAGTTAAATACCGTCGTTTTTTATTGGAAACTATATCTCGACTATCAATACACATAACTACGTACTTTGATACATGCATAGTTTAGGTCCATAAATTATTTCGGATTATCTGATTGCTTTGGATAATTTCGGTTACGGATATTAGATGATTTACGACTTGGAAATAAAATAAAATGTATTTACAATGTTTGACTTTGTTTCTAGGTATTATGTGGTATTATAATTACAGAAAAAACAAATTAAATAATAAAATGAGAACGACGCGGCTAATGTGTTATCGGCTCTGTATAGACTCTGCCTCTATCCCAAATTATCCGAAACTTTTTTATCTAATTCGGTTACGGTTTCGGATATTTTTTGTTTCGGATATCCGATAGTTCCGGTTACGGTTACGAAGCTCCATAACATCCCTGATATAATTAGTGGTGTATTTCGTAGGTATAGATTTCGATAGATACTGCAAACTGGTCGAGTCAGCTAGTCCGAAGTTGATGCCACGCACCACGTATCTTTTTCCGCTGTAGTTCACTTTGACACCACTGAAGTTCACATGACATAGCAAGTCATGATATTAAATACAAACAAGTTTAACTGCGCTATTATGACTCGTAAATACTCATTCATCATATGTAAAAAAGAGATGACAGACTCGGTTTTCAATATTTCCATAATATTTATTGAATTCACGGAAAGACTCTACTTCATTATTTGTGGTGACTTTGGTTATTTGATCGCCGTCAGTTTTGTGATAGTTTCTAGGTGGGTAAATGTAATCGGTAATAATAAATTCTATCTCTGTCTTTTAACGCGGAATAATTGTATATAAGGTTATGGTGCTAATACATCGCATTATGGTAACCTCGGTCACTCACATGCGCGCAAAGGTTTGAAATTTGTACGAATGTTCGCACGTATGTGAAGGGCTGATAAGCAAATGGGTTCGCATATGTGTATGCGAATCTATTTGCGCATCCTCCTACACTCCATCCATTTCCTATATAGAGAGTAGCTGGAACTACTACTATAGTACGTATTAGTAGTTAAGTTTATAGTAATTATAGTAGACGCTGCAAACTACGAAAAATGAAGACATCTATCACCTATGCAATCGTGTGCGCAACTGGTCGCACGAATGTGTGGGAGACTACGCGAATGATCGAAGTTCGCGCGCTTTGATGTGCGACAAAAAACCGACACAGCTTGGAAAACCACACGAATGCATCAAAAACTTCGCATAATCATTTGCGAAGGTCGTCCTACACTTGTAGGTTCGCGTATTCGCGCGTATGTGAGTGACCGGCATAAAGCATATCTCATGATAAGAAGTGTCTGGAGTACGCAAATGGTCCAAACATTTTTAGTTACATTGCTGGGCTATGACGTGTGTAGCGATTCACCGACCGTTTACGACCATGTATCTGTTTCGGAGTGTACAAAAAAGACGTGGCATATTCGTAGCGTTAATAAATTATACTTAGAACTAGCAACTTGCCCTCGCTTCGTTTCTGACAAACTACGAATTGCGCTTAGAAATAGCACCAGCATTGTTTTAGGGCTGTGTTTTTTGTTCTATTATTACAAATTGCACTATTAATTTATAACTTTTCTATTTATGGACGCATTACATTTTAAGCAGGGTTCGAAAATATCCGAAATTTATTATAAATATCAAAATATCGGATATTTATGATATATATCCGATATATATCAAAAGTTTGATATATATCCATTTTGTATGAAAGCCATATTATTATTTTATTGTATTATTTATGTTTACTATTTGCATATGTGTTACATAAACATAATAAATTATTAAAAAAAAACAAAAATGTTTTTAATGTTTCATTTATTTAGGTACTTAAAATCAGACAAATGAAACCAAAACATAAAATCTTCTTCTAGATCCGGCAAAATCAACTAAAAACATATTGCATCTAATATATAAAATTCTCGTGTCACAGTTTTAGTTACGATACTACTCCGAAACGGCTTGACCGTTTTTGATGAAATTTTATATGTATATTCAGTAGGTCTGAGAATAGATTGTTATCAATTTTTTATACCCCTAAGTGATAAGGGTGGTCCACCCCAAATTTATTTTTTTGACAACATTTTTTATTTTTATTTTTTTATGATGTGGCATTAACCGATTCAATGCGGCGATCTTTTGGACAAACTTTTGCGCCGGCGGCGAACAAATATTTCGTGGGTCCACTGTGGCGCCTAACGCCAGGGACTTTGATGGCACTACTAAGGTTCTCTCCGCCATAAATTGTAACTTTTGCTGGTTCCACCTGCTATAAGTTTAGTAGCCACCCAAAACCGAACGTGAATGGTTTAACTTTTGGATTAGTGTTTATAAAAGTGACTATCTACGTGTAATAACAGAAATGGAAAGTAAGTGTCTTATTTCTATCAGGTGTTGTAAACTTTTTTGTAAGTTTTTTGATGGATTGGCATGATGAAGGTATATCGGCCATATTCGGGGGGTTTCCAGGATACCAATCAGTATCGGGTGCTTCCTCAGTCATATTTTCGAAGACTTCTTGATCCGATAATAGTTCTTCTTCACCACGATCGGCTACTTCATCTTCTGGGTTTTCATTTACCCAGTCGTCAATTACAGAATCCATTTTCTCTGCTAAACTCCCGTACAAATCTGCATCACTTATACAAGCATCTAAGCATGGCATGTCTTTCATAGCCATATGACAGGGAGATATTATAACAGATAACACCTTAGATAAGGGATCCCAATTTGATGGACCAGATTGAGGAGATGATTGATTTTCTAAGAATAGTTTTCGTTGTACAAAGTACTTTGTTGTAATAAATATTATGTGTACAAAGTAATAAATACATAGTACTTAATGTACGTTGTACAAAGTTTTCGGCTTCGGCCAACCTTACGGTAGTACTGAGCAACGGCTACAGTCTACGATCGGGCACGATTAATATAACGCCCTGAACGAAGTTTACTCCAAAAAAAGTCTGGCAAGAGAAAGGCGCGTGAGCGTTAAGTGACGACACCTCTCATGTACGAGCCAACTTAATCGGTGCTGGCATGTTTGAGTTATGATTTTAAAAATAGTTTCTTTTTTGAACAAATCAGAATAAAAGTATGGAATCATACTTCAGTGTCATATTTTATGGTAATAAAATGAAATTTATTTGAGGGTGGTTTTTACACTTTGTGAAAATCAAACTACGCCATCGTTTCAACATAACCCTATCGTGAGTGGTTCCGGAAACGATTTTTTCCTAGTTACAGATGCCACTTACTTCTGCGTATATTAAATTCATGTCCAAGAAGTCTTGTCTTTAAAATAATCAACCTTTCTTCATAAGAATACTTTTGATGAGTTTTTTATTTATAGTATGAAATTTCCGTAAATAGTAACAGAATTTTATTATAAACTTTTACACATTTACGAATAAAGAGCCCCCAGTTTTACTAAGTCAAAAATTTGTTATAATCGCTTTAGCCCTATTCTTTGTATACTAATATTTTTAGTACTAATTACATCTATCAGAATTCATATTTTAAACGTATGTTTAATGGACACGTAGTTTTAATATTGTTATCGTTTATTACACTTACTTTACGCTTGACCAGGAAAATGAAATAATGCAATAGACTGAAGAAAGAGTTGCCCCCACCGCATTCTGCGACGACGTTGCGCTCCAAAAACATCATGGCGGGGACGGCGTTACTCCGGGGTCGTCGAACTCCGGCAAAAATGTACTGCGTTATGAAGATAACAGATAGTTAGATTCGTTCCATTCAACCTTGGTTTATTAAATTTTAGCCGTGTCTAATTATTTTATCGAGTTTTACTTAATTTTTTTATAATAGGAATATATTTAGCTGAAGAACTGGAAATTGATCACAAAACAGTTTTGACGCATTTGGGCAAAGCTGGGTACACAAAAAAGCTCGATATTTGGGTGCCACACGAAGTCACTGAAAGAAACCTCATGAACCGTGTCCTCATTTGTGATTTTTTATTACAACGTAATGAAACCGAACCATTTTTGAAGAAACTGATAACTGGTGATGAAAATTGGATCACGTACGACAAGAACGTGCGTAAAAGGTCGTGGTCAAAGGCCGGTCAGGCTTCACAGACTGTGGCGAAACTCGGGTTAACTCGCAACAAGGTGATGCTGTGTGTATGTTGGAATTGGAAGGGCATCGTTCATTATGAGCTGTTACCGCCAGGTAGGACCATCGATTTTGAACTCTACTGCGAACAACTGATGAGACTAAAGCAAGAAGTTGAGAAAAAGCGGCCGTAATTAGTCAATAGAAAGGGTATGACTTTTCATCATGACAACGTTGGACCTCACACATCTTTGGCGACTCAGCAAAAACTAAGAGACTTTGGCTGGGAGATGATGATGCATCCACCGTATAGCCCGGACCTTCAGATTTCTACCTGTTTCGGTCTCCTCAGAATTCTGTAGGCAGTGTCAGGTTAACATCACGTGAGGTCTGCCAAAACTACTTGACGCAGTTTTTTGATCAGAAACCCCAGAATTTCTATAGCAGTGGGATCATGTTCCTACCCACAAGATGGCAAAAAGTTATCGAACAAAATGGTACTTTATATACTTTAGTTACATTTAAAAAAACTTTATTAAAAAATGTTTTGATTTTTCATAAAAAATGCGAAAAGACTTTCTCCCCAACCTAATATACGTTATTTTTAATGTCAATCAGTTTTTGAGTATGTTAATTAAGGACCCTCGTAATTAAATTTCCAAAATGGCAAAAACTAAATCTATAATAATTCTATACCTACTTAATGATACCTCATGTATCACCTGGTATGATTAAACCTTAAAAACAACCAGACGACAAAACAAATTGTTCATGCAGTACGGCTTTGGAAGTCGCTCCCGCTCAATATACGGGACTCTAAAACTATTTCTGTTTTCAAGAGAAGAGTAAGGGAACATTATCTATCATTATCAGAGCAAATATAGTTATAAAAATATGTTACTTATATTTCAAGTATTTCTTTTTCTCCATGTAATGCTGGGATACTTTAACTATATCATATGTATTATATATTTGTATGTATACAAGTTAAAAATTGATATATGTTTTGTTATATATATTGCAATATATTTATATATTATTTACTATTTTATGTATATTTATTGGTATATGTGTATGTGTGTACGCTGCATCTACCTCTCATTTGATGTCTCCAGTCGCAGATCTGCTAGAAGAAATTTCTTAAGAAATAGGCAGCACCTTTGTACATTTTTTAAGATTAATGTTACTTACTCTGTGCCAAATATGTGTGTACATAAATAAATAAAGCGAAGTGAAGTGGTTTGTGATAATTTCAATTAGCGAACATTGTAGGGTGTAGTGTGTTTGATTTGATTGTATTTGAAATGTAAATGAAATTGTCATACGCTGGTCTCGACTCGGTTCGTGCCTATTAAATAGACTACGTTACCTTGAGTATGATAATAAAATTATGATATCATAGTATATAATGAAGATATATTTTAATATATACCATTAATATAACATAATTATGGTTAGTCTTTTTCACTGAGTTAGGTAATGTTGTAATAATGATAGTTCTTATACATTTTATTGGCAACTAAGCGACATTCAACATAACACGATTTGGTTTGCCTTGGTCGATTCGTTTGTGAAGTGGTGCATGACGCGGCGCGCGGTGGGACGCGGCGGTGGGGCGAGGCGCGGCGAGAAGTCTGGCAACGTCGCATATTTTGTTCGTACTAGAATTGAGGCGTTTTGTACTGCTATACCTACGAGTGTAGTATTATTTACCTATTATGTACGTATCTACTTGAGTTTTGAATGTTCATTCTGCGTGCTCGGCTGGTCACTGAATAAATTTTACTAGCTCGGTTCTCGCTGCATAAAAGAGTAATGTTATTGAGTTTATATATATTTAAATTTTACGATTATACGCTACTCTATTAGCCGTCAGTCTTTATAATTGTAACTGTACAACGTAGGTAACAGGCGTATTGATTTTGTAGGTTGCAGTTTTATACATAATTGACTATATCAATATTTACACTTTAATTTATAACTTTTTTATTTATGGACCGATTGAAATTAAATGAATTTTAAATATTAAGTGATGCTTACAGCAATACATTAGTGAAGATCAGAACGTAATCGGTTAAGCCATTTCTGAGATTATCGCGAACAAATGTACAAACAGACAAAATTTCTAACAATTACTGTTTTATGCTCTATTGCGTTAATAAAGGCCCCTAACAATTATTTTTGTCATATATCGTTCTTGTACAGAAAGCGACCTGTTAGAATTTTATTATATATGTATAGATAATAAAACTCATAAATGTATTTCTTGCAAAGATAACAAAAGTTAATGTCTGTGTTTAATAGTCATCTTAGGTAATTGCCAGTTTATTCAAAGTAAATTACTTTTTGATAAGTATTGCTGTAATAATTCGTTTTAAAAAACAAATTTTTGCTGAGCTTGACCATTTCGATATCGATGACGGCTACAACTAAGTCAGTTTTACAATGTACATATCTCTGTTCAGAGCTGTTAAACAATCTTGTTTTTTTAAGAGTATTGTTTAACAAAACAATTTCATTTAATATATTAAATATTTTTTACTATGACCTAAACGGTTCGTCATCATAATTCTTAGTAATGATAAGAGAATAAAGCCTGCAAAGATAACGATAGGCAGGTGCGAATTGGTAGGCTTACACAAATTTGAGAGATCACACAGATACGAAGATTACATTTTAATGTTTTTATAATATATAGGGATTAATCTTGGTTGTCGTATTACAAAAATGACAGACAAACATTATATTAGCTGCGTTGTCTGTCAGTTAATCAGTGCGTCGAGAAGGGATATATTCAATTGAATTTTTCATTGATTATCCACATAAAAATATTTCATACAACCTTGTTCTGCAATTACGAAAAAACCAAAACAAATCAGCCAGATCGATCGTGCCGTTTTCAAGTCGTACATGCATCTTTCATACCTACGGCGATTAATTTTTATTTAAATATATTAGTTTCAATTATGACTAACGAATTATATATTGTTAGTTTTGACCTTATCTTATATAATAATATTATTATGTATTTACAAAAAAAAACATTAGTAAATTAAGCAACAACTTGCGGTTTCGTACGAAATACATGGAATCGATATAAAGGAAATATAGCTTTTACATTTTGTGAAAAATGTTCGTAAGTTTCAACTCCTTCCTTCCATGCCCACGGATTCTACAGATGAATTTTTTAACGTTTAATTATTTCGTAATAATGACCTTTAATAAAAAAATGAATTTATTTTACCCAAAATGCTTATTACTTGAAATGTGCACAACTTTGGAACATTATAATGGTTGACATTAAAGAAGTAAGTTTGATATTTTATTTAAATGTCGAGTTACCTGAACATCGATTGTTATTTAAATGAAACTCACGGCTTGAACGAGGTAGGTCCTACTTACGTTGCGTTTAGTTGAAGACAAGAATTTTATTGACTAGAAATTAAAATTATTATGCCAATCATACTGGAGCAACATAATTAACATGCAGTTATACTTTCTGCTTTAATGCTATATTTCGATATTTTATTCTAGGGCAGATAGGTTGACATTAGAATAAAATTGTACCATACGTACTATAATATCTAACTACACTTGGCAGCAGTAAAGATGAATTAATTCATCGCGGGTTGCTGAAGACTAATTCTTACAATTTCTACGCAATTAACTATGGACTCTGGTTATATCATTTGAAAGGTAATTTCGTTAGCTTTTGAATGAAATAAGAATTTTTTAAAATTAATGATATTTCCAACCTGAATTTAGGGAAATATAGTAACAGGTCGAAGTTGTGGACGTTTAAATGAATAGGAAGTAATAATACATAAAAAAAAATTATAATGTTTATATTATGTTCCCTTAATATTTTGTATTACCCCTCTGGCCGTAATGACTGCTCATTTCATTGAGCAAATGTGTTTTTTAACTCAATCATGTGGGATTTCCTGACACTATTCGACTAAAGCAATCTTCAGATCTTGTATCGATGCCGGAGCTGGACATCTTCCTACCCGCCTTTTCAGCTCTTCCCAGATATATTCCATCGGCTCCAAATCAGGACTGAGAGCTGACCAGTCTAGTATGGGAATCCCGCCTTCTTCCAGGTACTGTCTTGTCACTAAAGCGGTATGGCAGTAGCCATTATCGTGAATTAGCGGAAAATTTTCGCCAATAAACCTGGCATAGGGGAGTACCATGGCCGAGCAAAATGTCGTTGATGTATTTTTCTGCAGTAAGTCCCCCGACCTCCATCAGGTACGAATATCAACTCCGTTTTTGATTCAATATAAATTCCCGCCCACATAATAGAGGAATCTTCCCCGGATGTCACTGTTTCTGCAAAAAAGCATTCCAGTTTATGGCTCTCGAGTGTATAGTAACTACGGTTTTACAATTCTGCTATTTGTGCCGCGAAGCAAATGCTAATAATCAACCTTGGACTGCGATTTCGAGAATTCTGAAACCCGGACCTCGGTACTATACGATATGACCATAAGAAATATTTTCTTAAAAATAATTTCGGTTGTCTAACTGGGAACATGACATACGAGAAATTTGTCTGATGTCTTTCAGAGGCATATACAGGGTTTGTCCATTAGTGATGATCAGTTATAGGTACACTTAATCAAATCGTGCTATTTTAAGATATCCTTTACCAATAATGTTGAATGGACAAAAATTGACTGACCATTTTTTTTTGTTGCTTGAGAGATTGACATCCAACTTATATGGATAAGATTAATCGTTTATTAATTTATTAGTACCATTTTTATGTTACTGTAGTTTGCTTTCGTATTACGCGTATCTTATCTTATGTCTATCTTATGCTTATATCTAGATTGCGACGATAACGTGAATTTGTTTTATGTTCTTGTCCAAACTACGAGTAATTTTTATTACTGCATAATAGTTTAATTCATTATTTCTGTTTCTAAGCTTTTTTCCAATAATAATTTTTTGCACGAGTTTTAAGTTAATAACATAAGTAGTAGTCGATAATATGATTGATAGATATTATATAGTTGAAAAAAGACTAAAAGTTGCTTGTCACCAATGTTTGATAATATCTTATAAATATTATTAACCGAAATTCATTACCGTCGCTATAGTTTTTTTCGTTCTGTAAGTTTTCGTGTTTAGCTGACCAAATTAATTAACTACCAAATACATGACATTACTATAAAATACATGATTAAGGAAAATAGTTCACTTACATATCTACTTTTTAAATTATAACATTAACGATGTATTTAATATTGGATGTTTTAAAATTAAGTAAAGCCAGGTGGCTATTTAACACATGTCCTATGTCGTAACATTATTATGAAACCAACCTTCGGTGACAGTGAATGTAGCACCGTGTGCAGCAGTATGTTCGGCCCCACCCACAACCCTCGCTATATCGACCTGCGCAAGCAACCCGGACCGCCGCTGGCGGGCATGGCGACCGACCCGACCGGATTGAACCCTTGCCCCTCTACCCCGCACCCCGCGGACCCCGATCGTTCATCCAATTCGACTCTTAGGTGCCGCATTATCCCCCTGTCTACGTATAAATATGTATTATCTACCACGTAATGTAATGTATAATCATGTTGGAATTAATAAAGACATTAATCGATTTCTGAATAAAGTACCCATTACTAAGTCATGAAACAAATTTAACAAGGTTATCAAATTTTCTATTTCTCAAATTTAGGGATGATATGGAGCTCCGTAACTGAAACTATCGGATATCTGAAATAAAATATATCCGAAACCGGAACCGAATCCGATAAAAAAGTTTCGAATAATTTCGTATAGGGGTAGACTCTAAATGAAACATTCATGCCAGGGTTTCGTCAGCCAAGCTGACATTAGCAGTCGATCTCATTTTAGACAGGTTTTGTTATATAATTTTTAAGGCTATTGTTTTATTGTTATTATAATATCACATAATACCTAGAAATATAGTGAAACCTTGTAAATATATTTTGTTATTTAACTAAATTGTAAATCATCTAATATCCGAAACCGTAACTGAAACCGGTAAAATGTTATTCATATATCCATTTCCTTATGCAGATCCGAAATGTCATATCCATAACAACCCTACTCAAATCATATATTAATTGTGTGGTCTTCCACCACATGTCCAATATGTCAGCAACTGAATTAAAGAATTGTCTCGTGAAGTTGTTTGATATTAACGAAAAATTAACATCTGTAATGTTTACTAATTTATTAATTCTTATCTCTAACAACATTTCATAATTTATATGATTTAACACAACACTTAACTTATATTAATAAGACATACATTAAATCTTTATATGTTACAAATAAATACAACCGATTAAAAAATAAAATTATATTAGTTATTAATATTCAAACTTATCTTATATATCTTAATTGTAATAATAATTGGACTTACCTTACCTTGATTACATTAGTGACCGTTGTCCGGCTGAGATTATGATGATGAGATACCTTAATTGTAATATACGCAAATTATTTTATTCGTAATGTTACTGTAACAGTTATATTTAAATTAAGTAACGACCAAATGAAAAAAATAAAATACATGTGGAGGTAGATATGGAAAGCTAATGTCATCCAGCCGGCTTATTCTCACCCCTCGCCTCTGCATCAAGCTTGCTGGTCGGTTCGTTTCTCATCGTCGCGTCGCGTTGCCGCACCACCCGTGCCAGGGCTCATACACAACACACACAAACGCAGTTGAGTTGGTTTCACACGGAAACGAGCACGGCGGGCGCGGCCATGTTGTAAGAGTAAACTTGGCAACGTCGCACTAGACATCGACCGATTTAATCATTCGTTGGTGCCGTTGCTTAGCAAGTTTTACGTTATCTACCCGTCTCATGTATTGCTTCAAATACGGAACACATGAATCGACTTTTTGAAACAAAACGAGTTATTGGGTTATTTTTATTAATTTTACAATGTCATTTAATAGTGTTATAATAAAGTGTGTGTGTATATATATATTCTGGAGTAAATGTTATACCAAATACCCACGTGAATGTTCGGTTTATGTACCTATTAAAATTATTACATACAAACAAAAAGATTATTATTTAAAGACATCTAAAATTCTGTAATAAGCACCTAACTACATAAAATTAATATAACTAAAAAACTAAATAAATTTGTCTCACTCACTGTACTTTCAATTCTATAACCATGAACGTTAAAAATTTCTAAGGGCTTCATTTGTACGAGCGACCATTATAATAAAAGATAACTAGGTACGTAAAGTAAGGTCTCAAAGCGGCAACATCGCATGTTGTTCAATACCACGACCACAGCGGCAACATCGCATTTTTTTTATAGTTACGCCGCGTCATGACTACGCTCGCTGTTCTGGCGGCGACGGCGTCCGGACTGGTGAGATGTGCGTGCTCGGAATGTGTTCGCGTGAAGTCATTTTTGTTTTGTAACCTATCGTATAGATAACCTAATGTATATATAATTTATAAACATCTAAATTAATTATTCCTTGTTAACAACAAAGCTCTAGCGTTGTCAACCATCTTTTGATGGACATAATACTTAATTATTAAAGCTTGAGTACTTTTTAAGCTTTCTTCTGGTTATTGATTTCACCATTATATTATATCCGGTTGTACTGGGCATAGTCAGCTCCAGTAGGAATGTTATGGATATGAAATTTCGGATCTGGATATGGATACGATTAATGATAAATATTAACCGGTTACGGCTACGCATATAAAATTATTTCTGGATTATCCGATTGTTTCCGATATGGATAGTAGATGATTTGCAACTTGTAAAAATAATATAATGTATTAAAAAAGTTTGACTATATAATTAGGTATTACGTGATATTACAATCATAGAAAAAATAATAGCCTTAAAAGTGAAATAATAGAAACTGGTTAAAATGAGAACGACGCGGCTAGTGGAGAAAAATCATTTTAGTTTGGCTTTCTACTACAAACTTCTTTTTATTATTTTAAAATAGCTACTCGTATGTTTTATATTCGATTTAAATGTTCTTAATTACAACGTTTTGAAAAGGGGTGTTGAAGTAATGTATTTGTTATGTGCTATTCATACGAAATTCCCAAGTATATTATGGTAATATATCTTTAGCTAAGTACTGTGAGATAACCGAACGGTTAACTAAGGCTTTAAGTTACATAATGGTATAAAAATTATAAATACCAAAAAATACTGTGATCCGGACAAGGTTGTTTTATTTTAAGCTTTCATTGCAAAACTTTTTTTATTGTAGAATTAATAAAATCTTACAGAATGATCATATGATAACCAAACATATTTGCGAAATTTTGTTTGTATGCTATAAAGGTGTCACTGAAGAGTACAATTAAATGATTTTAAACGTCTTCAAAAGTTGAAAGTTGAAATATGACGTTACATACTCTTATACTTTCTACGTTTTATTGAGATAGTATTAATCGCTCTTTTCGTTCTATAAAAAAAGAAGGAAATCAAAACTTGTCGAATTATTTCTGCTTTCCTTAAAGCGAGGGTTTCCGAAAAAATTGTGTTTTTAATGTGTTTTATTCATAAATGGTACATAATAGAAATCTGAAAAAATATATGTTATTTACTGTCTTTGGTGTAAGGTTTATAGTTTAAAAAACTAAAAAAAACACGCTTTAATAGCAAACCGAACTAAAAAATAGAAAATATTTTTTAAGTATAACCAGTTCGTTACAACAATAGAAAGTCCTATAATCAATTATTAATAAAGTAATTAAATTATAGTAAAATGCTTGATATTAAACGTGAAGAGTTATTTTATTGGTAGGTATTTACAAAATTAAAGTTATTATGAAAACATAGTAAAGTGATCCAAAATATAAAAAAAACGTTGAAAGATTCCGTTACATACATACATACAGGTCAAGCTAATAAATAATGTATTGAAATCACTGGCAGAAAATATATATATACGACTGTTTTAAGCCATTTTTAAGAGGTGGAAAAATTAAAAAAAAAACAGCTTCTTTTGTTTATTTATCTCATTTGACAGCGATTCAGTAAAAGCGTGAACTTTAAATTGTTAAAGTGGAAAAAGAACAGTATCGAGCTGTACATTGATTCCTATTTTTAGAAGGAAAAACTTGTGATGAAATAAAAGTAAGAATGCATGCCGTTTACCGTGACTGTGCACCTTGTAAGACAGTCATCAAATATGAGTATAAGGAATTTAAGCAGGGGAGAAAAACCGTCTTTGTTGAGGATCGCTCAGGCTGCCCAATTGAGTTATTACAGAGTATATGGTTAAAAAAATTGAAAATACCATTTTAGTCAACAATTAATAAGTGAATATCCTAAGTACTTAGCTTTTTAGATCTACGTACATTGTCTTTGTTGACCCGAGCAAAAGTGTCTAGTCTCCACAAAAACTAGCCCCTATGCAAGATGGTGCTCCATGGCTGCCATCATGGAAATACGGAAATTGTGGATTTGTAGAAACTTTACTAAATAATCGGACATCGTACACAATCTCATGTAATCTGATAAATAATTATTTAATTAACAATCATTATTACAGTTTTTACTTAGTTTTATGATTCTAGGCATAAACAAAATGATAGTATTCATAAATCTCGAATACAAAATAAGAATTACTTATAGAATAAATTATTCTGCATACCAGAAATATGTCAAAATACAATAATAGTTTCAAAATTATGTTAATAATTATACAGTGATTTCATACTTCCCATATAGAAACATTATATCCTGTATAGAATTAGTGCTGTATCAATTGTTTTTACTGATTGAGAAAATCATCTTTAGATAACCATAAATAATTGCTTAATGGCTAGTTATCATTTATAGTTTTAAATTATTTAATCAGACTTTACAATTGACCAATAAAGTGACCTAGTGATAACACTGCGCCGACATATATATTGACTACTTAAAAAATGGAGAAGGATAACAGGGCAGTACTATGCCAAATTATTAAATATTTGATGCAGTGTTGAAGGACAAACGACGAAGTGATTGTGCCGCCACAAAGACCTATTTTAATGACTTTCAGAAATCATAGTTGTTGAATGGCTTATTGAAGCTTGATATCGGTGGAACAAATGTATTGAGTTAAAAGGTGACGGTGTAGAAAAGTAAATGCATAAATACAAAAATAACTGGTTTTTTTCCATAAATGGGTACTTATCAAATAACCCTTGTATAAGTCAAGTGTAATTTGTACAGTTAAATAAACGGCGCATACGATGATCATAGATAAACACGGCGCGCATTGGACTCGACGACAGGGGGGAAGGGTAGCTGTCAAAATGCCGACAGAGGACAGAAACCCTCGCCTTAGTTCAACCGAAAAAATCGAATTATTTAAAAGTCGACTAATTAGATCGGATCCAGAAGACTGCAGCAGTATTTTTCTGTTAACTATAAACCAGGGTTCGAGGATATATATCAATGGATATTTATCCGATATATATCAAATTATTTTTATGATATATATCAAATTTTATACTGAGTAATTTTTGGCGTTTGTTACTGTATTTCTACTTCTCAAATGTAGATGGCGTTGGAGTAGAGTTAAAACATACTGCCTAATAGTAAGTTCTAATCCATAAATGACAACGCTTCTGCCGGTATTAATGGCTCCTGTTGTGTCAGAAAAAAATCTGTTTTTAGTTTTATATATGTTTATGTAATGTATGTTTTTAGTTGATTTTGTCTGATGTAGAAGATTTTATGTTTTGGTTTCATTTGGTGATTTTAAGTACCGAAGTAAATAACACATTAAAAACATTTTAGTTTTCTTTTTAAATAATTTATTATATTTATGTAACACATATGCAAATAGTAGATATAAATAATAAAATAAAATAATAATATGGCTTTCATACAAAATGGATATATATCAAACTTTTGATATATATCGAATATATATCATAAATATCCGATATTTTGATATTTATAATACATGTCGGATATTTTCGAACCCTACTATGAACACTAACTGTCGTCACCAATTCGTAATGGCCTAACGCGATGACTCAGGCTAACACTCTCCATGGTACCTACAAAGAAATTGACAGTCCACGATCTCTGCATCTAGTAACATACAATACCAGGACACTGAGGACCGATGATAAGATATACGAGGTGGCAAAATAAATAGACAGATTAAACTGGAGTATTTCGGGATTATCTGGGATCTCAAGACAGGACAGGGCACATTAATACTCTAATCTGAATACTGTTCTATCACCGGAAGGGCGAACACTTGTCCCAAGGCGGTGTCCACTGTCGTGTCCACAAGTCTCTCGTCAAATATAATTGTGCAAGAAAGGAACGTGACGGCAAGGGCAGCGTTACCTTATACTCAGAATATTTCTACGATATTCCCTGAAGTTGATACAGGTATATATGTTCTGACATCAGCATATCTTGAATAAGTCCTCATGATTCAATAAAAAACTAGGTTAAAATTCTTTAAAACTCCGCCAATGGTGTGTTTCGGATTCTCTCAAAGTTTACGCTCAGTCTCATGAGGGATAGACAAGAACTATGTCTGTAGTTTCCAAACAATATGCGAGTGTACAGATAGCTCAATAAGTAGATCTCCAAGTGTAGGTTACTCGATTTGCATTCTCATAATAATTATTTTGCATTAAACAATGTGATGAAATTGCGATTTAAAAGTTTTCGCCAGGAATCTGCATCTTGGGCAACTACATCTGCGTCTACTCACGAAGTAGAATACCGATTCCGCTATCATAGTCTCGTCAGTTTTGGGAGAACTAGATTACTTGCAATACATGGCTGTATACCTCTTCGCCTGTTCATGTTTCCAAATAGGCGAATAATAAGGGTGCTTAATAGACCCGGCATTAGACTGAAGATATCCCGGACGTCATTCTGTCGAGATTAAGGAGGCCCTGAAGTGGTAAAAGAATAAAAGGGATCGGGCGATGACGGAATCATTACGGAGCTACTGAAAGCTGGTAAAAGGCCTATCCTTGTGAGTTATTTGATTCCGTCATTAGTAGCGGCACTACCCCGAAAGCATAAAGCAGTTGTTTGGTAACACTATTTTTCAAAACGGGAGATGAAACTCTTTTGAAGAACTGCGGGCCCATTGTACTTTTGAGACACAGTTACAAATTGTTCTAAAGGTTACTTACTAATCGCATAACATGCAGGCTTGACGACTGCCGAACAAGTCGAATTCTGAAAAAAATATCCTCGGAGAGTACCATAGACTAGATATAGACAGATTATACAGAAAAACGCAACAGATTTCAATTCTATCGAGTCTTGGATGGCGCTGAAATCTTTACTATCGGTATATTAAGATGATGAAGTGTGGATACCGATCAATCACCATATCAGTCCGATTAAACGACAAAAGCAGGAATTCCTATAGAGAGGTGTGTTGGTAAATAGACGTATCTCCCCGATACTGTGTGTTCAAGCTGAGGGAGTGGAACTGGAAATCATTCGATATTACATAGTGCTTGAAATCGACAGTAGTCGAGCAATGTGTATTGCCAAGGATGACCTGGCAGAAAAGGATCTGAGACATGGTCTTTTATTGTTGACCTCATCCGAAAGCTCAGTCATTCAACGAGCTATAGAGAGAACTGTTAGGTATATCGCTACGAGACAAAATTCGTAACGATGAAGTTCGTAGACAAACTAACGTTACCGACATAGCTCGCAGGATTAGCCGGCTGAAGTGGCAATGGGCATGTTCACATCATGGGCATATCGTTCGTAATACTGATAGCGGACGGGGAAGAAAAGTCCTCGCACGGTGTCCAGGCCTTTGTGACATAAGCACAGGTCGCTTCCCGGCCAAGTGGATATATTACCTGAATAATACGGCCGTTGGATTCAGAAGGCCTAGGACTGGTCGGAGTGGCGCCAATTAGGGGAGGTCTATGTCCAGCAGTGGATTATAAAAGGCTTGCATATAGACACATAGTTCAATCTTTTTTTATCGCACCGTTGTGCGTTACGTTATAGCAACTTTTCGCGGTTATTGTATCATATAGAACCCAAAACAAGCCTGTAACGATGTACAAGTGTTCTTTATCTATCTACGCAATCAGCAAGGGTTTTAAGGGTTAATTTTTTATTTAAGTTTTTTGTCAGTGTCAGAGAATTCTTAGCATGTCTTGTTTAATCCGCCACCCCACCATATTTTGTATTCTTTCAGTCTCTCTCAATTTTCCGCCATACGGAATGGAAAAAACAATGCGAACTTATGTACGGATGGGGATGTTTGTCTTCCTTTTTTTGACTGAGTCATTCTTGTTCTGGCTTTTTAGTGTGAGTACTACTTTTTCGTTTATTGCTTTCTATACTCATCAAGCCTGCCTTATCCGTTCAAATTACAGTTACTCCAAAACTTATTTCTCTTTTCTCTCAACTACTCAAGTAACTCAAAATTACCCAGGCTCCATGGTATTTCTTTTCATTCTGTCACTATTAATAGAATTACTTACGTTCTACCGTAATTGTATTAAGAGAACAAACTAAATTCGTCGATTTTTATTCCAACTTCTGTATTAAATTTGCATCATTTCCACAACCACTTTCTGAGTTTTTTGAGAATTCACGTTTTTCTTCCTTGTTTCATGTCATCATAAATACGTATGAGTAATAACGTACAAATTCTTCTATTATTCTAGTACGACATGCATTTAGTTGTAAATGCTTTATGAGTGAATATGGCCGTTATGATGTAATGTGGAAGGTTTATTTACTAGCAGTTACGCTTTGCTGGACATAAGATAATATTTTATTTAATAGATATAGTAATCAAAGATTATTATTTACTAAATAAGTTCTCTAAGTCGTGTTTCTATAATCTATATTATCATCCATAGCGTAATTAAAATAACTACGCGTAAAAATACACAGGCAAAAAGCGTTTTCTATTATTAGTCATATATAAATTTTGCAAAAATATGATGACCTTTTTCAAATATCTTATCCAGAGAACTTAGCATCTACTCGACTTGTTTCGAATTGACGAAAAAAGTATTAAAGAATACGTTTTGATGACAAAACTGTATTCATGAAAGGATGAATCATGAATGAATGAATGTTTCGTAATATAAGAACTGTTTTAAATTACTTTTCCAATTTCGGTAACATTTCTTTAATCACTATATTAAGTATAATGGGTTTATTGTGAATGTGATAAATGTTTATTTAGAGAAATGAAAGATGACTACGATTAGTTGAGTTACGTAACTATAGTAACTTTAATACTAATTTGTTTCCGATGATCATCCATCGGCAATATTATTATCTACTCGCGGGTGACGGTAACAGGTCCCGGCATGAAATGATCATTGAACATGACTTTTGTCTTGTCCAGGTTCATGCCGAGACCAAGACATCGTGATGCATCATTCCATGTCCAGCATTTCTCCGTTATCCAGCACATTCAACTATGATGACGATACATCGGCAAATCGGAGGTGAGAAATGTACTCGCCGTTGATGTTGATGTCCGTCCCTATAATATGTTTACCCTTTTTTCCAATTTTGGCGATAAATTGCCTTATCCATTAAATTCAGTTGAAATGTGCTCTTTGTTTTGGACAGTAATTATTCCAGAGACATTTTATCACTTCTGAACTGAAGCAAATCTAGTTTGCCTAGGCATCGCGGATACGCAAATTCTCTTGAAGGAAATACTTAACATTTTAGTAAATAGTGCATCCTTTCATTATGTATACCAGCCATTCGCTGTATTGTTGTATATTTGATGCTATCTATCATTCCGAAAATTTCATTTTTACCTATACAATGTTAAGTTTGTGTGTGTTTAAAATGCTGTTGATTATATTTCTCCTATCCTTGAAACTCGGCGACCATATTCTGTCAGTTCGTCATTCACATAAAACCGTTGTTTTGGTATATGTAAATTTAAACAAGTACAAAATATTAATAATTTGTCTTTAATGCAAATATAACTGTCAATACAATGCAGATTAACTATAAAAATTGAAATTTATTTGTCACAATATTAATTAATCGATGATGGTACGCATAGTATGGTCAAGAACTAGACACGATTTTGGGACATTTTATTATATAAAAAGAAAAAGTTTATTATTTTACATAAAACACGTGATTAGCTATAGTGTTTAGTTATTAGTGACACAAGGCCCTGGTTATTTATTATTATTTACACCTGTCTTTTGTGTTAATATATTAAGTATTAATATTTTAATGCATTATTTTTATGAATGCATTTAAATAAACACTATGATTTTCCTAATATTGTCATTTGACCTTACCTTGAACATCAGTAATGATATATAACGGTTTTGGTACCGCAGCATAGTCTTAAGAGCATACCTTTTCTGTTAATCCTTTCTGTAACAAATTACTAAATAACTAGCCTCTTGCAGTATGTTTACGTGGTTAATGATTGTCATGAATGTTTGTTTCGCTTCGTTTTTTGGCTTTCATGTTCATGTACAGGCACTAGTGCATCTACACTATATTAATATGTCTCAGGAATGTTTCTATATACCAGCAGGATGACAGAAAAACAAACAAGAGCAAGGGTTGCCCAGACTCATTTGTAGACATTCATTTACTATAACCTTATGTTAATTTATCCATACCTGTAGTAAGCATTTTACTATATCCTTTTTTTAGTACTAGTTAGTTACTTTAAGTATGTTAATGAAAACTTTATATGAATTCTTTTTCTATGTATAACAGTGTGTTATACATTTTTCAAAGTACAAATTCAAAAAATTTAGGCATGCATTTCATAATAATTACAATTAACATTATCAACCTCTAACTTTATGAAATTATAATGTCAGTTGAATTATGGTATTCATATACAACAAAAACATTTACCAAATATATGCTTCTTCTTAGTTATTCATACAACTTGCACAAGCAAGATCCATGTGATAATACTTTCCTATTTATATGATAAGATTGTGTAGTATTTAATATTACTTACATATAAGTAACATCTTTATTTTTTTAGACATTCTATTAGACTACCATATATCATTTTAATAACAAATTATTGCAGATTATATCTGGCTTGAAAGTGGATTAAACATGTAAATATGTTTTTTTTTGAGCCTGTGAAAGAACCCTCTTTAACACACCTTATTTGTTCTCTGCTTATCCGCTTTAAGATCATCCGATTATTTTAACCAAAAGTAACTGGTCATCATGAAATCCTCTTTCCTTTGCTTAATTTGTGCATATCACCTTAATAAATATTCTGCCTTGGGTCTTTTTGTGAGGACCAGGTATGACAGGCTAATAATATCTTCATACTTATTGTGGGGTTTGACAGATTACATGTACCAACATTTATCATATTATGAATCTAGTCAGTTTTGAAAAAATTCCAGATTGCAAGGAGGATTACATTTATGAATCATTTTTAAATAAGTAACTCTTATTCTTCTCTGTTCTGTTTATCACTCAGGCATGGGGGACTTATAACTCCAGTTCTATTCAATCTAAGTGATACATTACTGTGACTATATTTTGTTGAAATATAAACTGTGCTGGCCCATGTCAAAATGGGCTATATGATTAATATGCAATATTCAAATAACATAATAAAAAAACGATGTTCTTCATTTTCCAAATATAACAAGCAGAAATGTGATATATTAGTAATATAGTCTTAAAATAATTAATTAAATATGAAATAGTTCCCTCTTCGTTAAACCTTAAAATCTTCCCCATAGGAATGGTTACCTATATTACTTTATCACTATTCAGGTTTCGTAATTATTCAGAATTATTTATACAACAAGAATCAAGCAACAATTTTTGTAGTGATATTTTAGTTACAGTAACATTAGTTTTTAACAGCATGATTGTGTGTGTAATTAGTGGATGTTGTTTGTGTATAACATTTGTAGTATTAGAATGAATCTATATATCTATGAATCTATGTATGTAATAGTCTGTAAACGATTTATTTTGTGAAATCCAGAAACATTTACAATTTATTGATTTCATCCATAAATATAACATCCATCAAAAAATACTCATACTCTTTTCTCATTTCAGCTATGGCCGAGTCCAGAATGTCAAGTTATTGGGTCGCATGGAAAACTCGGGTACCGGTGCGAGTGGGAGCACGACTACAGGCGTTTGTGCCACAGTTGCTTTCATGGACATCAAGTCTGCATCGAAGGCACATAACGTGGAGCACGTTTTGGACGAGCGAACTCTCACCACTGAGTATTATGAGCCGACTGCGATACCATCGGCCGCGGGTGCGCCCTCGGCCGGCTCGTCACCAGCCGGCTCGGGTTACTCAGGTTCTTCATCCTCCGTGAACTCTGCACCCGCTCCCGTCACTGCTTCGCGCTACCATCTCTCGTGAGTAATGTTTTTGTTCTGCTACTATTGCTATCTGCAGGTATTATAAATGAACAATGATATAAACAAACATCATTAGGACAAATTATAAAAAAATTTACTAATAACATATTAAACTTGCTTTTGCAGAGATGTCATATTAACGTACTTAGTAGTATTTAAGTGTCTGTAAGCGTTGCCTGAACACGGGATTGCATTCGCTTATTTAGAATCCTGTGTATTTTTTTTTGTTTATGTATTCGACTATATTCTATACACGCGATAATAAAGTGACATGAATTCGTTTTGATAAACCTATTTTTACTCTTTCGTACAACATGCGCTATTGCGTCATTAATGTGTATTGGATATGGCTAGTAATGGAAATTTTTATTTCCAGTTCAATATCCTATAATTTACAATGCTAATTTATTGTGGCGTTAATATCAAAAACGGCTGTACATATAACACGGTGGAAATATTATAATACGTGCAGATAGTCGTAAACTGCTGCGACGTGCCTAATGACGGTAATCGTCGTTCAATGTATTGTGTGGGTACTGTAAACTGATACATGCCATTTTAATCTAAAACCAATTAAACTGCCCACATTAAAATGTGCTTTATGCTTGTTATGTTGTGTTAATTGGAATTCCAAAATAGTAACTAGTTGAAGCATGTCCGTCATTAGTCCTCGCACAACAATATCGGTGCCGCCGCCGCCATTACAGTGAACCTGCGAGCATCCCTAATGGATTGCAGTGAATTATTTGGATTGCAGTGGGAAAATTGTCGGGAACAGTGAAAAAGTGAAGTGACAAATTGTGTTTAGTGCGTGATAAATACGTGCTTTGTGATGGAGTGCAGTGATTCCTGAAGTAAAACGTCTGTGATCATTCCACGGTTTTAATCACTGTGGCTGGCGGCGGTTCCATCATCGTTCTATATGCACCTTGTTATTAACGTTTTAATGCAAACGTAATAATCGTCTTAACACTATATGCCCCTCTTTCCAAGTCTCATTTATTGAGTTTTTTATTTGTTTGAAGGGAGGTCTTGGTTTAATTGTAAAACAGCCCTACTGATCTTTATATTTAAGCAGATTGTAATCGATTAGAGAGTAATCAAGTAGAGAGATACTAGATGGTTTAATACGTGGAAGCGTATATGATGAGAAAATTAATTTAAATTACTGTTGGTCTAGTTAGCATTTAACTCGCATAGTAAGGTTCTGTATTAATTAAATGTTACGATTTACGTGGATATATATGTCTTTTTTGTCATCGCAAATGCGGAATTTTACATCGAAGTAACGACCACTCGCAAAAACTTGATTTGTAAATTAATTCGATGGAGCGTTATCGATATATATATATCGGTCAAGTCTATTTCGCACAAACTTTTCACATTTGTTAAAGTGGAGTAAATTTAGCGTTTATTAGACTATTTATAGAAATCAAAATATTATTAAAATTTGAATAATCATGTAAATTACGGTGATTCAAGGATTACAAATTATTAAATTTATTTAAAAGAGGCTGTAAAAATTTCATAAAGTCGCACAAATAATTTTTTTGTTCGAAGCGCGACAGTTATGAAGAAAGGAGGGAAATCTATTAAAGAAAACCAGTATTCAATATTCAAATAGTATTCAAGTTATTTGTAAGCGATAATAAAATAAATGTTTTATTTCGACAAATAAAATATCTTTTAATTGGTTTGAATTAAATAACAAATCGCGAGCAGTATTCGAGGTCTAGGCGTTCAAGATTGTCTCACGACTTTGCTAACATTAACATTGAATTTGATTTATACTAATTTTATGTAAATAAACCAATTGTAAAAGTTCAGTACGTAAATATTAGTACTAATTCTAATAAAAAGTGCAGTTTTAATAGTTCTCGTGATTTTTGATAACTTTAAAGATACTTTGAATTTAATTATTTAACGAATTGTTTAGAGTATGAAAGAATGATCGCGACTTCCATTCGCTGCGGTAAAAATCCATAATAGAAACGAACAATTACAGCATATCTCCAGGCGTCGTGTTAAGGGCCACTTAGCGAGTCTTGGGCGCTCGAGACCGCAAAGAAGTATAGATCTAAATTATACGAGGGCTGCCTTTTAAGTTGTGTCGTTTAAAATAAGTACGGACAATCTAATAGATTATTACCATTTATTGTTTTTCAAAGAATTCTCCGCGATATTTAATACACTTTTGCATGCATTCGAAACAGTTTTTAAAACATTCCACTCCGAAGTGGGTGTAGTCAAAATGGCCTATTGTATGCGTCAACAGCTTCTTAGGGTGAGCTGAAACGTTGACCACGAAGACTGCTTAATTTTGGGGAACGTAAAAAATCCTTAGGGCTCAAGTCAAGGCTGTAAGGCGGGTGATCTAAAATTTCGACATTTTGGTTGTTCAAAAACATCTTTGTTTGGCGGGCGGTGTGTGAACTTGCATTGTTATGATGCAGTATCATACGTCTTGAGTTGTTTTTTAGAAACTCTGTGATGACTTGTGGCAAACAAACAGTGGTATATCAGTCAGCGTTAACCGTCTTGCGATCTTCTAGTGCAATAGTGGCGACGTGACCACCCTTTGCATTAAACGAGGCAACCATTTTTTTAGAAGTGCTCCGTGAGCGTATGATTTGGTCGGTTTTGGCTCATATTGGAAGAACCAGACAGTTGACTGCTGCTTGGAATCTGGATCGTAAGGCTCGTCACCACTAACCATATCATAAACGTGTTTCGACTCTCCTAGGTTGTATCGCTGCAGAGTTTTACGACACTATCTAACGCAGGCTGTTTTTTGGTCGTCGCTAAGCAAATGTGGTATCCAACGGGAGATCAACTTTGTTACGCCAAGTTCTTCGTGTAGGATTTTTTGGATAGTAATCCCTGAAATGCCCACGGATGCCTCTATTTCACGGTATGTCACATGACGATCTTAGACGATTAGCTGCCGCACGGTGTCGACATTGTCTTGCGTCACGGCGGATTTTGGACGACCTTCACGTGGCTTGTCACTGAGGCTCGAGTGCCCACGTTGAAATTCTAAATACCAGCGTTCTAGAGTCCTAAAACATGGTGCTGCATCCCTAAACACAGAAGTGATCTCCTCAAAGCACTGAAATCACGTTAAACCCCTTTGAAAGTTGTAGAAAATTATCGCACGCATATTTTCCTTTGATATTTCCATTTTTACAACCGACTTGTCGCCTTTGAACAGACGATACAATAAAGCTATTCGACTAATCTAAAAACATTC
This sequence comes from Megathymus violae, assembly GCA_003671415.1. NCBI lineage: Eukaryota > Metazoa > Arthropoda > Insecta > Lepidoptera > Hesperiidae > Megathymus > Megathymus violae. The sequence continues at coordinate 1,752,366 of PDGT01000071.1, forward strand.
TTTTGTTTTCGAATTCTAAATTCAAAAAGATGAAAATTCTTATCTTTTTTTTTAATAATCACGGGGGTTTGCAAATGACACGACTTAAAAGGCAGCCCTCGTACACTGGATTTGAATTGGAATAAAATATATTTACATTGCTTATACTAATGGTCTGTACATTTATTAATTATCTGACCTATAAGAAAGATTGCCGTAGTTTTAATTTTCAAATAAATGTCTCTTCACTTCACTTTAATTAAAAATGAGCAGAAACGCTAATTTGCTGAAGCACTATATGAAGTCTTAATCTCTTTACGTAGGCAGCTCTCCTCATAGTATTCTAGTTAAATGATCCGTAATTTGCTATGCGAGATAGCTAATAAATACATCTATACTTTTATTTAGAGCAATTCTTCTTCTTTGCATTTCGATGACAACAATATGACACCAATTAAATGGTTTCAGACCAGAATTCTGCCACCTTGATGGCACTTTCGGAGACAACCATTAAATACGCTTGTGTGCAGGTGTTGGAACAAGCAGGGCACCTCGTTAAGTGAGCCATTGTTTGGGCTGCACCACACAAGCAGCTCAAAATGGTGCAGTCTGTGAATTTCCACCTGAACATATTTTCCTTGCTCCGGTCAACCTGAGTCTGAAGCCTATTTAAAGATCTCTAGGTTGGCTATGGTAATTTATGGCCTGGTAAAAGATTCTCTTCAAGTGGCACGAATGGGTTTCGTAGGGAAACTCCTTTCCGCCAGAGGTTACGCCTTGCACTTGAGGGCTCCATTATTAGGGGCTCGACACACTTGATAAAACTATTACGGCTTAAAAAGCCATTGTCGCACTGGATTATGCCCATGTAAGGGATGCCGTATGTCGCTGCCCATTTTTCTTCTCCCAGCGGAACTCGCCACAGACCTACGAATCCCTGGGGGCGCTATGCCAGACAATGGGTACAGCAAATATACCGGTGTTGGTTTAAGGCAGCCCGTGATTACGCGGCATGTTTCGTTGAAGGCTGTATCCAGTAGCTTTGTATGGGCAGATCGATTCCACACAGGGAATGCATATTCACCAGCAGAATATTAACCCACCTCATTAATGAATGTCGCGTACTAAAACGCTGAATCCGCGATTCACTTTTGTATTTTATCTTAGATAAAATAGCTTAAATGAAACATCTATCATATAAATCTACTATCTTATTATCTCTTGGGTCTAGAAGCTAAACACACCAGCAGAATTAGCGGAACATAAAAAAGGGATATAGTCAAATAGTTAATTTTATTTTTAAACAAATAATAATTAAACACGAAATATGAATTAAATTGAGATGTTTTCACATTAATTTGCAACACCATAAATAAAGTTTAATGAAAAAAAAAGACAAATTAAACAAAATGCATTTTTCTTCGATATCGTAATGACAGAGAAACATTTAAAAATTTAAAATTTTCAGACGGTTCACAATTAATTAAATGCATGTTTAACAACGAGTGTTTCCCCCCCGTGCTCTGACCAAGGTTTCCATCCGTCTGGGCATGCTGCGGATGATGCTGTCGATGATTTCTTGGGGCAACCTCTGGCATTCTTCAAGTAATGCGTTTCGCAACTCGTCTAGATTGTTGGGAGGGAGGTGGCATTCTTGATTTGACACTCCACTTTAGCAAGTCCCAAACATGTTCGATTGGATTCATATCCGGGGACCGTGCTGGCCACTCCATCACCGTTACACCAACATGGTTTAGGTATGCCTGTACTAAGCGAGCACTGTGAGCCCGAGCATTATCCTGCTTTAAAATGAATTCGTTGCCAATAAAGGGGGCATGTTATGAATGTTCTTCTAAAATCTCCCTGATAAACCGATCAGCAGTCAGATTCCCGCCATCGACCACCACCAACTCTGTGCGAGCTCCTAAACATAACCCTCCCCAGACCATAATTGAGCCGCCGCCATATGCCACTGGATTTTCAAAATTCGACTGGATATAACGCTCTCCTTTGCTTCTCCATACTCGCTGCCTTCCATCAATCTCATTTAACAGAATTCTGCATTCATCAGTAAAGAGAACCTGTCCCCACTCGTCGAAGTTCCAATGACGATATTCACGAGCAAAATATAGTCGGTTTGTGCGGTGGTGTCTCTCAAGTTTTGGTGTTTTAGCGCGCACAAATGAGCCTATACCGACTTCTTCGAATCTTCTGCGAACTGTCCGCTCACTCACTCTTACTCTTTATTGGCAACGAATTCATTTTAATGCAGGATAATGCTCGGGCTCACAGTGCTCGCATAGTACAGGCATACCTAAACCATGTTGGTATAACGGTGATGGAGTGACCAGCACGGTCCCCGGATATGAATCCAATCGAACATGTTTGGGACTTGCTAAAGAGGAGTGTCAAATCAAGAATGCCACCTCCCAACAATCTGGGCGAGTTGCGAAACGCATTACTTGAAGAATGGCAGAGGTTGCCCCAAGCAATCATCCACAGCATCATCCGCAGCATGCCCAAACGGATGGAAACCTTGGTCAGAGCACGGGGGGGAAACACTCGTTGTTAAACATGCATTTAATTAATTGTGAACCGTCAGAAAATTTTAAATTTTTAAATGTTTCTCTGTCATTACGATATCGAAGAAAAATGCATTTTGTTTAATTTGTTTTTTTTCTCATGAAACTTTATGTATGGTGTTGCAAATTAATGTGAAAACATGTCAATTTAATTCATGTTTCGTGTTTAATTATTATTTGTTTAAAAATAAAATTAACTATTTGACAATATCCCTTTTTTATGTTCCGCTAATTCTGCCGGTGTGTGTATAAATTTTGAACAAGTTTTTAAATCAATTAAATCAGTTTTGTAAAAGAAAAGATTTTTAGCGGTTATATAGTCTTCTTCAACACTTGCTGTGAAATTAATATATATTTTTTTATTTTTATAACATAATTCACAAAGTAGAACAGCGTAAAGACAGAATTTAGACTTATTTTGATGCTTAATTCTGTAACCGAATTAATGTTTTCGTTATATAAATATTGTTTGCAGTGGACACTATTACTATTATTAATATATAATTATTGATATGTTATTATTTTTCAATGTATAATTTTTCAATCAATCAATTTAATTAACTTACACATTAACATATTTCCTTAATGATGTCTTCTCCTCCTTTCATGAGATTCCTCGCATAGTTAGTTTTCTCAGTGTTTTATGGTGATATTTTACGCCCTAAAAATTAATTATTTGCAATTTTGAAATAAACACTTGAAGGTTGATACTGTGTGTGTGTGTAATTATTATATTATTTACTTGATTTAACCGGTAAATTTATGTCCCGCATTACCAAAGTCCTTTAAAATGCTAAACCCTATCATAACAATCGTGGATGCGGTATGTTATGCACTTATTATGTTATGGCTTATGTATGGAATTTCCAATCGTTTTTTTGACAATTGACATACGCGCGGCCGACTGAGGTACCAAAAGCTTGGGACGTACTGAAAAATTAGCGTGGCGGTCGCGTCACATCGGCCACGGCACACGCCGAGTACGCTCCTATTTACTGCTTGTTGCTGCAGCACACTTATTAAATTATAATTATTTTTGTTTTATATATTTCTTCTCTTTCTTTGTGTTATTTCTGTTTTATAAACACATATATATATATCTGCTATTTAAGATTGTTGTGTGTTGTTGTTTCTAAACAGGAATACATAACCCACCATTTATTAGTAAAATATACGATTACATGCAATAGTAGATTGTCTATCTCGGGAGCAAAGAATTATTTTTAAGCCGAATGTTTTTTGAATCCATCGCCTGTGCTTAGGATTCTAAAGGGGAATACTGAGCGCAGCGAGAGATTCAAAGTACTCGTGCTTCAAATTGTTTTGTTCCCGAAGTAGACAATCTACTTTTCATCAGCCTCTATGAGAAAATAAGTACGTTAATTTATTTACATACAATTATAGGAACAATATGACGTAACATAGAAATAATTAGATGCTAATGTTGATGTTATTTCTACCCGTGACGATAAATATTTCTTAAACTTTGTGAGAAGCTTCAAAAAATAGTGTATTACAAACTCCAATAACAATTTTGGGAGCACGAAAATATAGTTAGAGTTACATATTGTCAAAATATGGTTCTACTTACTACTGGCCGAACCCAAATTGACCCTTTAATAATTAAATGAATTTCACTCTTTGAACTTTGTAGATAATTTTTCTATATTATAATACTAAGATAACAATTTTATAATAATTATTTTTTTCCATTTTTAAATAATGAAGGTGAAAGGCAAAAATAAAAGAACTCAATGTTTGTTTACAGGATACCTGCCGTGTTTAGATTTCTTTCTTTTATCTCGTTGATCCAGAAAACGACCATGTTACAAAACATGTTTACGGACGTCATATTTATTTTCATTTCAAGTCTTTTTACGTGGGGCGCACTAAAAGTTTCCGGAATCAATAATAAAAAATACTATAAATAGTCAAAAATTAATTTATTGTTTCTCAAAATATTCTCCCTTTACGTCAATGCACTTTTTCATACGATTGAACCAATTTTGAAAACATTTGTGCCACTCCTCCGTGGTGACGTCAGATACATGTTTTTCATACTCTTCGACAGCCTATTCTGGTGATGAAAACCGTTGCTCGCGTACTTTCTTGATTTTTGGTAACAGAAAAAACTCACACGGTGCCAGGTCAGGACTGTATGCTGGATGACTCTTAAGTACGTACGTTTTTAGCCTTCTAAACCTCACTTGTCTGTCTGGCCGTGTGGGAACTTTCATTATCGTGGTGCAAGATGATATGTCGCTTACCGTTATTTTCACTGAGTTTGTCAATAACTTCCGGTAAACAAATGGTCATGTACCAGTCACTATTCACGGTACGACGATTTTCTAAAGCAACTGTCGCCACGTGTTCAGTTTTATTAAGAAAAGGACCAATCATCCGCTTCGAGGCACTTTCCACGTGCGCCGTGCGTGCACTTTCCACGTGCGCCGTGCGTGCACTTTGGTTGGTTTGGGCTCATCTCGAAAGACGCTTGATTGCTGCTTCGTTTTGGGATCGTAACTATAAATTCATGTTTTGTCACCTGTTACTATGTCCCACACCAAATTTGAAGCCCCTTCGTTGTATCTGGTAAGCATAGAATGGCACCAAGTGATGCGGTCCGTTTTTTGAGCATCGGTCAAATTGTGTGGGATCCATCTAGAACACAGCTTTTTCACACCCAAACGTTTGTGTAGGATTGACTGTATTTTACTCATTCCTATGTCCAAAGATGTCCGGATCTCATGGTAGGTCACATGCTTGTCTGTTTCAGTCATACGGCGCACAGCATCAATGTTTTTGTGGTTCACTGCGGTGCACGGGCGACCTTCACGAATTTCATCATGGAATTCAACACGACCGCGATTGAATTCTGCAAACCAGCTATAATTAGTTGTCTTGCATGGTGCTTTTTCACCAAAAGCAGACTGAAGCCGAACGAGGCTCTACTGAGGTGTCAAATTACACTTAAAATCGTAAAAAATCATGCAAGGAAAATTTTCCCGAGTTAAATTCATTTTATTTTATAATAAATTATTCACGCAATTTTTAAAATGACGCCACACTAAGAAAACAATTGACAATCTGATGAAACAACCTGTCTTATATGGGTAAAGAGTTACATTTTTAAATGTAGTCATAACTTTTTAATTATGGTAAAATGAATTTAACTCTGGAAAATTTTCCTTGCATGATTTTATTGTTTATGTAAGTTGCCAATTCCTGAAACTTTTATGTGACTTATGTACTTTCCTGCGAGGACGAGTATCTTTCGAAGATTTCTCCTCAGTAACGAAAATTACGAAAATGTTTGTTTTTTATTTAATGGATTCTTATCGAAGTCGAGCCAAAGACTTTTTTATACATATGATTTCTATTCCTAGATACTCAGGAAATTAATCAGTATTAGAAAAATAGGAAACAAACGTTAGTATAGATATTCTGTTAACAGGATAAAAATATACGTTTGTATGTTTTTTATGATTAAATTAAATGATTAATCGATAAAATAATAAAATGTACCAAACGTGTAATTAATTAAATTCCAGATAAAAATGATCAACAAACGCTTAGATTGTCAGTATCCGTATTGTCTTGTGAGATCTTACAAAAGTAGTTAAGTGTCAAGCGTTACTTTCCGGAAATTTATTATTATTAAATTAATACTAATCTTACAAACAAGTTTTGTATAATGTAGAGTTCAAAGCTTACAAACAGTTAATTACAAATATTATATAAATAGGTGCCACATTAGCAATTTAAGCGTGAGAACTCCATAGTAACATAAGCGTGATAACTGCACATACATACTTAGATTTACTCGACATTTGGTTAAATTACATCTGATAGTTCATGAAATATCAATATAAATATAATATTTATCGCGTAATCGATTTCATTGATTCTTATTAATAAAAATTCAAAAACATGTATATTAAATATCGAAAGTGATAAAAAATGTTATCGTTAATATAACGTTTTCCTATTTGATCTTTTCCAACATGAAAATAACAAACATCTCTTCATGTGGTATTAATATCTTTATTTTCTGCTATGACCCTACTATTTTTGTCGAATACATATTATCCCAAAAAATCGTACGTATCTTGCAACAATATTAAAATTACGTAGTTTACAGACATCGAGGTATTTTTAAAATTCAAAATCATTTAGTTATTTTATAACTACACTTATGCGCGTAATGTTTTGCCGCTTCGAAAAGTGCTTTAATATTGAGGAGAAGGAATGGCGAAAGAAACTTCTCTTCACATCTTTTAAAACAACATATGGCAAATAACCTGCGCGAAAAAGGTTTCGGTACTTTTATTTTCAAAGGACCTTCTCATTAATCTCATGTTCATCTATACCTTAATTCCTTTATCTTTTAGCTGTGCTTTAACGCGTAGCTTAAAAGTTCCAATCGGTCAATCACGTATCAACTTTGGTACTTTACTGTAAAAACGAACTCTAAGACCCATAAAAAAACGCTGAACCTTTCGAAGGCGATATGAAGATATTACCAAATTATGCCTATTTCTTGTTTCACGATTGTATTACTTTTCTACTTGTACATATTAATTTTTTTCGAATAAATATATTAAAAGGCTACGATGAGTACACGTATTTTTAAAAGTTTTCACGTAAAGTTTAGTAAATAATTTAAAGCATATTCATACTCATACCGTAGAAGGTATGGATATTAATATATAATAAACCCATTCGTATATCTGCGAAAATGGCGGAATAGTATCTAGCACCTTTCGCTTGGCTGATAGTGTTACTTCCAAATGTGTAACACGTCATCAAACGTCTATATTTTAACTAATATATATATATATATATATATATATATATATATATATATATATATGACTAGCGGCCCGGCCCGGCTTCTCACGGGTGCAATTTATCAACAGTTTCCGTAGCGTATGCGATGAAAGAAATTTTTAAGCAAATTTTTTTACACCTTGATTCACGTTACTGAAGTTTTAGCAAGGATCCCTAATTTTTCTAATAATAAATATAGCTTATGTCACTAAGGGATAATGTAGCATTCTAATGGTGGAAGAATTTTTAAAATCGGTTCAGTAGTTTTTGAGTTTATTCGTTACAAACATACAAAAATACAAAGCTTTCCTCTTTATAATAGATGTATAGATTAGTATAGACTACGAGAAAGTACCGGATAACTTTCAAACAATGAAATGTTAGTGACCAATTTTCTACATGTCCTAGCTTTTAATTATTCATGTTTTATAACTGTTTACTATGTACTCATAGTAAACAGTCATCCACGTGTGACGAGGTGATAATCAAGTGAATTTTTATTTGCCCCAGAATTTCAATGCGATGTTACCTCGATACCTCGATATATATACCTTTCATTTTATTCGCGATGAGATTGGCAAAGGAACCGTCATTTTTGCATAAGTACGTTATCGTCAATGTAAGTATCAACAGTATTATTATATTAAGAGTAAATAATATTCTTTCAACCTGTAGAACGAATTACACGGACCATATTTTAGAGTATTACCCAATTGTTTGTTATCATGCACAGTGCTTTGTTATTACAAAATTGTAGTTAATAAAAGGTTCGCAAAAAAAATAGAGAATAGCGAATGTAAATATAAAATTTCGGATTTGGATACGGATATATGCATAATACTCTACAGGTTTCGGTTACGGTTACGGATATTACATTATTTAGGAATTGGAAAAAACTGTATATGTCGGCAAATGCCAGTAGTTTTAGCAGCATTGTCGAACATAGCGTGGGCGTATAATCGTTTAACACTTTTAATTAATTGTTAGCAAACACTTCACACCGGGCAAACGAAACAAATAACAGTTCCCAGTGCGAAGGAACCGATCTCTTCGACCGCAGAATGTAAACTGTGGCTCCATCCGGCGTCTCTCCACTAGCTAGGCTCTGTTGTAGCACGATGTTAGCCGAGTATCGACATCATCGCGGCGGTGCTGCCATCACTTGGATATCGTGCTGTGTTTCGTTTCACGTCAATACTAATGACCATCTCCGACATATATAATATATTTACAAGGTAACACTGACTTTATTTCTAGGTATTATCTAGTATTACAATCATAGTAAAGAACAATAGCCTAAAAATGTAATAATAAAAACTGCCTAAAAATGAGAGCGACGCGGCTTGTGTATTGGAAAACCTAGCATAACCGTAGTTCATTTAGACTCTGTACCTATCCGAAATTATTCTAAACTTTTTATCGGGTTCCGTTACGGTTTCGGATATATTTTTATTTCAGATATCCGATTGTTTTGGTTACGTAGCTCCATACATCCCTAATTCCATGGATGTTAACATCTGACATTTCATAGACAGGCATTATACATATCAACAATCGCTGAGCCTTTATTTTCATCGTCATTTTAATATGAGAAACTATACTGCCAAAGATTCAGTGATATAAATTAGCTAAAAAAATCATGCTGATATGGGAATTTACAGTGTCAAAGATATGACATTTACATGTCAATGATAAAGCAATATACCATACTACATATATGTACTAACTATAACAGGAGCTATCCACTGTGGTGTTGTTCTTGTGTCCAGCAAAAGTTTGTTTTCTATGATATGTGAGTTTTAGTATTTAAAAAAAATGTGGATTATTCCAGATTTGGCTCGGGAGCAGTCTTGCTATAAAACTACAGTCACAATTTTAGTCACAATAAACTATGTAAATAGAATAGAAATAAGTCACCATCATTTTAATGAGATCAAATCTTTTTTTCAAATATGTACTTTATGTACTGTAAAGTTTAATAATGAAACAACTTATTAAAAAAAAGTTGGAAACATCCACTGAAAAAAATTAACAATTATCGTCTGTCGCGTCGACATTGTCATTATATGATAATGATTCAACAACGGAATGATAAAATCGGGGATTTGCTCCTAATTAAACTAAATTTTTGCTTAACTAATCTTTACCACAAAACTTTTAACATGCGCATAAGGGACCTAAAGGTTTTTTGGGTACTTTTTTTCGGGTTATAGCTTCGTAGGACTCACCTGAGTTTTTAAGTTTCTTATTTTCTTTACAATGCCACTTATCTTTGTTCTGAATGCGTTTACGAGTCAGTTTTTTCTTTTCGTTACGTGTAGATGATTCTTCCTGAAATTGAATAATGCGTTGTTCATCATCTGTGCAGTTATCTACTTCAGAAATGTTAATTTCTGCAATAAAATTATGTTCCACTTAAATCTCATCATAACACGTGTAATCCATTTGTATGTTTCCTGTCAATGTCTTATCAGTTTGATTTACTAGAAGTAAGTTTTTATTTTCTATGTTTTCGTTGGGTATTAATGTTTCATTTAGATCAGAGGTTCCCAAACTTATTTTTCTCATAGACCACTTTCAAAATTTTGCTGGTTAAGGTGGAACTCCTGCAGCTACATTTCTACTATATTCCCAAAACTTGACAAAAAATATGAAGATTAGATTTAACTATGAAAATTTGCGTTGCGGACTGCGTTCCATCCACGAATTAACAGTTTTCGAAAAAAAGTGAGAATTGATTGGTGAATTAATTGATTGTGCTGTGAGTGGATGTCAAAAAAGTGAAATTGGTCAATCAAAAAAGTGATTCCATTCAACTTCACTTTTTTGACATCTACTCACAGCACAAGGAACCAATCAATTCTCACTTATTTTATTTAGAAAACTCCTCATTCAGTGTGGTAAAAATAAAAAGAAAAATAATATATTTGCTTGTGTTATTTATTAAAATATGTATTATTATTACACAATTACTCAGTCGAAAATTAAACATTAATAATTTCTACAATGACAATCACAAAATAGTCATAATTTAAATGGGATGGATGTACTTGATGGATTGACAGCAAATTATCAATATTTGGCTTCAGTTTTGTAAGGAATAACCGCAAATCTCCCCGTTCTGTGATATTCAATTTGCTCCTTTTTTTTTGTTAAAAGGTTTGTAACGACACAAACTTTTTTCGACAAGATATGACGACGGAAACGCTATCAAAACCTTTCTTGCAATTCTCCTCAGTCTAGGATATTTTTCTGGTATTTCTGCCTGCAACCAAAATGTTTAATATCCTCTTTTAAATTTCATCTTCAGCTCCTCATTTGTGCTAAGTTCGAGTAGCTCCTCTTGTATTATCACATTCTCCACTTCCGTTTCATCAAATGGATTTATAACCCATGGTGGTATTTCCATCGTCAGAATATCTTCAAATCTGATTTTTAAGTCATCATGCAGGGCAATTAAATGTTGAACGTATGTGTGAATATCCTCATCAAGGCATTCTACCTGTGACAAGTTTGAAAACTGGGAAAATTCTCGCCGACTAAAATTTTGCTTCATAAATTTATATTACACCCTTTGCTTTTATTAAATTGAGGCTGTCCCCTTGTAATTGTAAGTTAATGTCATTAAATTTTTTGAACAAATCTGTCAAATACGCGATGTCTGCTTTCGAATTGATCAGGTTTTCTTTTAAATCTGGATCTTTACTTTCCAAAAACTCTAACACTGATTCAAAAAGTGAGTAAAATCTTGTGAAACATGCACCTCTCGGCAACCAGCGTACTTCAGTATGTAAGAGCAATCGTTGGAAGTCTTCATCATTTTCATCGCACAATTGTGCAAATAAACGCGTATTCAATGCATTACTTCTCATTTTGTTAACTGCATTAATCACAAATTGAAGCGATCGGTGCAATCTATCACTCAAATTTTTCGCTACTAGGTGTTGTCGGTGGATGACACAGTGAATTGTAGTTACCTCTGGTATAATTATTTTAAGATGGCTTATAAACCCACGATATCGCCCGACCATGGCAGGAGTTCCATCTGTTGCCGCCGAAATAACGTTTGTAAATGGAATCGATTTATCCCTTAAAAAATCACTCAGGACATTAAATATTGATTCACCTTTAGTGTCCGTCTCCAAAGTTTTCGCGAATAGTAGCTGTTCATGAATTTCTTGTTGAATAGAAAAATGAGTTTTTTGTAGATAATTACACAAGAAACTTTCAATATTAGAGCTCATTTCAACAATTCGTCTTTGTACAGTGTTGTTACTCACAGGAATTCTTTTGAGTATGTCAAATGAGGATTTGTGCAGAACAGTTTTTAAAACCTCTTCAATAGCGGGTAAAATTAACTGATCTCCAATGGTGTGCGGTTTTCCAGATTTCGCTATAAGTAATGAGATATTGTAAGATGCCCTCAAGCCATCATCGTTACTTTTAGACGTTGAAGCGAACATGTCGTGCACGCTGGGTCTCTTTTCATATTTTTCTTTCAATGTTTGAAAATATTTCAAATCTTTACCTATTTTATCAGGATGACACCTTCATAGATGATCTTCGAGCTTCGATGGTTTTATAGAGTCATTACTCAAAACATAAAAGGCATATCGGCAATCGCTTATCTGCCTTTGATGGAACGAAACCAAATTTTAAATAATCAACACTGTACTGTCGATATTTCTTCTTAGATTCAGCCATGTTTCATATCAGTTACGTACCTGTAAATAAAAAAAACTTTGTTTTAGTAATCTTAAGGCGGTCTTACTGAACAGGATATGGCATGGCATATTTTAACTGAGTAGGATTAATTAATTATAGCAATGAATTCAACAAAGTACCGGTGACTTTGATATATTTCTGTAAATTCGATGTAAAATACTTTTGATATGAAAATATTATTTAAAACTCCGCGATTTTAATTATTTATTTATTACCTTGATGCACGTTACGACGAGTATGTAAAGACACGAACAATTTATGAAAATATATTTAATAATCGAGTGAACCACCACATAGTTGGGAAATAAAAAAAATTACGAATAAAGTAGGGACAAAATGTTCAATCTTTTTCGGCTTTCTGTTCTTTTATGGAAGTATCTAATTATGGCTTTGTTCAGTATTTAATTTAGAATACGTACCTACCTACTGCACGCAAACATTACAAATATATTACAACAAAAATATATCTCCTATCGCAGCTGGGTTGGAAGAGATTTCTTTTAGGAATAAGCCTCACCTTTTGTACCTACGTAATTTTTTGTAATTTGTCCATTTTTGGTTTACTTACGTGTACAATAAATTGTAAAATAAGTAAGAAATAAAATAAAAGTATGTATAACAAATTAATGGGCAGATAAGTACTTACTTTTATGACACTAGCAAACACTAACATCGATTCACTTTACTTTTCGAAATTCCGGAAACAAATAAGTAACGATTATCCTTCGCATTCGTATTTATATTGGTGAAGAATCAAACAAGTTCACGCAAGGTTCCAAGCACAAACACAAGTTGTATTTCGTTTCCTTTGCAAGTCTGAACAGGCGTTGCAGACAGCGGTGGCGGCAGCGGTGCGGCGGCGCTTTGCAAGTCACGACACGTTGTACTGAATATGGAATATGCAAGTTTTTACATGTGAAAGTCGCTGAGTTTCTTAAATAAATATTATCTGCCTACATTGATAAGTGAAGTCAAGCCAACATTTTAGTTCTTCACTACCCTAGTTAGAAAAAGGCATTTATAATGATTAAAAATATTTGAAACGATTAAAAAAGATTTGAATTTGATTACAAGATAGATAAGTAATATATACTTTGCATTGAAGTAATCTTTTTAAATGCCTTTTTCTAATCAGGGTATCGAAACCAGATAAATTTTCGTGGACCCCCGCTTACGAATTGTGCATGAGTCTCCCGTGGACCCCTCGGATCCACCTTGACCACTTTGGTAATCAATGATCTAGATCTATAGTAGAATTTTTAGTAGTATGAAATGTTATTTATTATCATCTGGTCTACATGCGTTTTTTATTGGACCTTTTATAAAATAAATATTTACTCTTATTATATCTTGTTGACCCAATTGAAATGAAGGGGACACTGGAGGTACTTTATATATTACTGAGGAGATGCTATGAAATTAGTACTGGGCAAATACAATGATAAATTTGATATTGTTGATGGTGTACTAGTTATGTTTGCATTCTCTAAAATGCTTTTTATACCCTGGGAGTTTACACTAAGGCCTGAACAGTTACTACCACCGATACTGGATTTATGAAATAATACGAGATACATATGGTAAGCGTTCACGAGAACCTTCCAAAATTTTATTTACGGCAATAATCCGGTTATGGTTAATTATCGAATACTGAAACGAAAACCAGTTTAGTATTGATGTGTCATAAAATGTTTCTCGTCTACAAACGTCCGTACAATAAAACGATTATTTTAAATATCTTCGCTATTATCAGTAGAAACAATTCTAAAAAAAAATCATAACATGTATTCCGACCCATAGATGCCGAATTTAGCGTAGAAATAAAAAATCCATAATAGCACATTACCGACTTATTGCACGGGGGCGTCGATTTCTATTATTTACTAAAATGATGACAGACGATAACGGAAGTTATTTGTTTCAGCTTTCCTTTTTTCTGCTTTCTTTTTTTACTACTATCTCTCATACCGACATCCTGCAGGTTATTTTGGTTCTTTTCCAACTTTTAATTTTATATTATCACGGATTGCGTAAAGGCTTGGAACTTCTTGGAAACATGAACGTATTTTTAACTTGCTTAAATAACAATTTGAAGGGATGGCTTGCGGTTGATCCCGTAGCGCAGACGCTGACAAAAACGCCCTGTACGTTTTTAATAGATGGTCGTTATCTGCGTAGGAGATTAAACTGTAAGTCATTGTACCCTAGTTATAAGACCAGGGTAAACAACATATATTCTTTTTATTTTGTTAAATTGTGGTAGTTATTTATTGCTATCTGGTGGCAACTACTCCTGGTATATTATATAAAGCTGGTGTCTCTAAATTCTATTAAATAAACTTATTGTTCACCAGTGACTCATTCATTTAACACTCATGCTCAACATATAGCACCTCCCCTATGATAAAAGGATCCAATGTCTGCTGGCTACATCTGAGGAAACCAGGTAATCACTGTGACCATGGTGCCCGAATCTATTTCTTTATTCACTTGTTATTTATAATTAATTTGTTTTTTTGTTTTGTTTTATTTTAAATTTTTGGTCACAGAGCCTATACCATCTGGCGCACAAGCGGGAGACTCAGAGACTCTTATGTCTGTCTACCTGTTTCTCTCTCTCTCTCTCATATACATATAATTTTTTTTAAATTTTTTGTTACAATGTCATCTTTCAGGCGGTTCATCCAGAAATAGTTCACAATTTATATTAAAAACATGTTTTTTTGATCCTTGGGGTGTAAAATAAATATTTTTAAATGTTTTAGTTTATTTCTTAGATACCAATAACCATTTATAAAGTTCTATGAGTTGGAACTCACTACCTTTCCTTTTTTCTTTGAGTACAAATTCTGCCATTATTCTTTATGAAATGAAACTTAATTTGATAGAAAAAATTAGTTTTAACATCAACAGAATTAGTTATTTCATGGTGCTTCATGTTGTGATTTTTTTGTTAAAATCAATAAAAATATATATATTTTTTTTATAAATCTTCAATTTATATTCAATTTTTTTTTATTGTATCAAACATTTTTGGAGACATAGCATAAAAAATACTAGACATGGTTAGTAAAATATTTGAAACATGTATCAAAGAATTACTTTGAACTATAAAAAATAAATGTATATTTTAAAATATGTTTAATGATAATTATAGACAAAGAAATTAGCGGAGTATTGGAAATTTATGAACCTTCATGATAATAATATAAAAATTATACCGAGATCTAAATATTCTGTGGATAAAAGCCTTTTAAATAAATCTAAACACCTTTTTTAAATTTATATAATTTTTTGCTTTCAATAATATTACGGGTGCCATTTCTATCATCTTGAGAATCAAGTATCCAACCTCGAGTAAAAAGGCGGTCTTGGAATCCAACGCAGCATTTAGAAAATTACCTCTCACTGCTCAGATTATATCAAAGTTGATAGTTACCGAGTAGTATTTGTTGCTAGTGGTAAGGTATCGAGCTGAGGCCATAATCTGTTGGGAGTTTATGCGAAAGTTCAAAATCGTGCAGCGTGCTATGGACAGCTGTAACCTGAATTGATGAAATCCGTAGACTATCATTGATGAAATTATAATTGGGATGGTTCTTTTTAAGCTTCGATGCTACATTTGTTTAACTTTATTGGATGGTGGGTTGTCTTTTTGTATTGTATTTGTGTTATATTGACTTTGTTGTTTGGTGGAGTACTGAAATTTTCTGTTTGAATTTCTTTGAGGATTTTGCGTTTTTATTATTTGACCTTGGATAGCAACCTCCCATTTCACCGAAAATGTTTTATGTGATCCATCTTCTGCATCACTAAGCGGTGAAACTGAATATTGCGGGTGTTTTCCGTGTAAAGCTTTATTTTTCCACTTTTCTATTTTTTTCTTCTGATTATATTTAAAAGCCGGTTATATTAATTGCATTGTGTAATTAAATAGTGTTCCTGATGTGGAGACATGTACTACTGTTTTATGTTAACGACTGTTATTATTACATTTACTTTCAAACTATGAGCGTAAATTATTATGTATCTTAGTTTAACGTAAATTTTTAAAAAATGACTCTGCGGCTTCCTTTTTTCTTATAATGGTGAATTGGTCCACTGCTAAATGACTAAGGTGAATATTATGTTTTTTGCAGGTAGATATTATGTTTGCTACAGGTAGTTCTCGTTAATGTGTTAAGAGCGTTTAATTCTCTTTATGATCAGTGTCGATTATCCCTAATGAATACGTCAAAATTAGTAAGCCATATGTGTTTACTGACATGGCTGATACCATACTGAATGGCTTTAGTGAAATTTCTTGAGGATAGTTTTGATATTGTATTGGGTTTCATGTCTATTTTGATTTCTGTGCGTTTTAATGTTTTGTGCTCTGTTGATAACCTTAATACTTACTTATAGTGCCTACTTGTTGCGCCAGTGTGCGAATAGGTTTTTTTTTATATTTGCCTTCAATAATGCTATGTATTTTACATTTGTCTACTCGTATTCCAAAAGTTATTTTTACGTTCATTCTAAACTGTTAGGTTATTGTTAGTAGATGGTTGACTTGTTGTCTTGTTTGCTACGTCTATTGTCATCCATAAAGAATAAGTGTGATATTTTAAAGTTATTCTGTTTATCTAATGTACAGTAATGTTTATATGTGTGTAATTGTTCGTTTTTTTTAGTATTCTACAAAGTGAGTTTCTGGCTAGACAAAACTAAAAAGGGCTCAGGGAGTCCTCCCAGGAAAATTCCTCGAGATATGTTTATTGTTTGTTCTAGGTGTTCCACTGTCTGTGTGAGTGTTTAGTATAGTGCTCCAAATTGTCATTGCATATGCTATATGAAATTGAAGAGGTTATCATAAAACTCTGAGTTTTAAAAATACATAATACGAGTTAGGATTGTGGGTAGGTGACATAGTATCATGTCTTTTGGTAATCTATATATGAGGAGAATAGGTTTCTATGTTTTTATTCTTCGGGTATGATATTATTACATGATATGTGGGTGTTGAGTTTATTTTTTAAAACTTTATAACACTAACCTTAAAATGAAGATGTTACGAGGGCTGCTATTCATGTATCCGGAACTGATTATATACAGAATAATATTTAAAAAGTAATTACTACATTTGAAAATGGAACTTTTTGGCTGTACAATAAATTTTATTTCATGTGACTGTCAACTTCTTTTTTACATAAAATAAGTTAATGCTTGACATCAATCCCACCTGATGGTAAGTGATGATGAAGTCCAAGATGTTGAACACACTAACTTTTACTAGCCTATTCCCTCTTCTCTTGAAGACTCCCACAACGTAAGTAGCCGGGAACACGGGCGCGGGCAAGTTATTTCAGTCCTTTGCAGTGCGCATAATGAGCGAAGACGCAAATCGCATCGTCCTTACAGGTGTTACGTTCACTGCTGTACGCCGAATTGTTCCATGGAGGAACGGTGATGGGGGATTTAATTCGAACAATTCCTTCGCATACAATTGTTTTTCTGTGGAGTCTCATATTCAGTTGAGAATTACATGTCTTCATATATACACAAATCACACACACCCATATAACACACACACACACACACAACGGTTGCTTTAAATAGTTCTTCCGAACTTGACTCTTGAAGGAGTTTATGGAAGTTGACTTTCCATGTGTACAGGCAATGTGTTTCAGGGGAATATATGTAGATTCGATGTATACGGTGGAACATAAATTCTAAGACGTTCTGTGTTATGTGTTAAGCAAAGAAACTGAAAAATTTCTTTTAAATACGTTGGAATTGGATAATTTATTTTCCTTATTTATTTATTTATTTAAATCTTTTGCGCCATATAAAAAGTAAAATTACAAACCGGCCTTAATGGTAAAAACATTCTCTGCCAGTTAACCTGCAAAATCAGAGTGAATATAGGCTTTTATAAATTAGTGCATCAAAATCTAAGACTGCATCACCACTGACAATCAGGTGGCATTACTGCCAAACATTAAATATTTTATCTAAAAAATAAGAAATTCAGAATAGACGCAACGGGCGGTATATATTAATATATTATGATGAAATAAAAAAAAATGTAATACGAGGTTTATAAATAAATACGAATACATAATATATACATTTAATAGTTTTTATTTAGTAGTTTGTATAAGGTAGGAAGTTTAGTTAGGTCGTTATTCGGAAGACCTTTGTGTCGCGTGTTGTGGTTTTAGCTATGTAGTTCACTGCAGTTTAAATTGTTATATTTTGTGGTTCATGTATGAGGGCGTTGAGTGTGTTTTCGAGATGAATATGAGTTGTAAGTGTTTTAGCCAGTGTTTTTATGTTTCATCTGGACCAGGTGTTTTCTGGTTTCTTATAGCATACTTGGCATCCTTTACATCTATTAGGGTAAATGGCATTAGATCTATGTATTATGTTTCTTTTTGTTATAATTCCATACATGCTGCCTCATTATTATAATGTACCTTATGTTTTCCCACAAGTTGAAGTACTAGTGTTATGTGTGAGTTTATGTTCTAAATTTAGGTTTCTATAAAATATGTTTTTATTGTTACTAAATATATTATTGTCTACTTTTCTTCTATTACTTTTCTCATTTCGCTTTAGACGTTTTGGAAATGCTCATATTTTTTTTTATTTTTGTCAAGTTCGTCTATGAATTCATAGTCTATGAATCATAAGTTCGTCTATGAATCATCATTTGTGGAATATATTTTGCGGTGTTTTTTTTTTCTGGTAGATTTTCTTTTAAATAATGTTTCATGCAAGCTATATTTTTACGTGGTTGCAATTTGTGTAGTAATCCGTGTCTTACAAGGGGCTTGTTTTTTTTATTTTTATTTCTGTTATTGATCTTATCTGGGTTAATTTTTCGTTATTTGGTTTCGCGTGAGAAAAGGTAATTGTTACAGCGGCCCAGTATATTTATGTAATATAATTTATAGTTATGTGATTGTTCTATCAGTAGGGTTTCTTTATCTTGGACGTATGTATTTAAGTTATTTACTGTATTTACTTATTTGATAATTGAATATGTAATTTGCAGTTTAGGTATGATGATTCTAAGAGTTGGATGTATTTTTATATATTCCATGTGGTTTTCTTTCAATAAGTTTACAATTTCTCCATAATTTAAATGCGGGTATATGTTTGAATTATTTTTTAATGATTCTGATGTATGAGAGTTTTTAGTTATTGCCCAAAAAGTTTCGTCTAATTGTTCAGAAGTTTTTTTTTTGCCTTGAGATTTATTGTCCAGTTACATATGGTATTAATATTATTTTCTTTTCGATTATTTTAGGTATCTGGAATATTATTTGTGAAATGTATATCATTTAAATTAACAGCGTTTCCTGTACATATCAGTTCTAAAATTTCTTACTTAATATGTAGACGTCCAGCTCGATTAATTCTGTTATTTTTGTATTGATACACAAATTTCTAATCAAATTTTCTAATTTGATCTGATAGTATCAGATGAATAATGTGTTGTTACTCGGAGTAAAATTAAACACATATGTAAAAGAGGACAATAAGCTGTGAGGTTTGTTTCACAATGCGTTACTCTATAGTAGCAGCAAGAAGTTGTTGATTAGTTTGGTGTGTCCATTTAATTTCCTTTTCTACTTTTATCACTAAGTATGGTAGCGGGAAACATTTTCTGCAAAACTTTTAGTTGGTGTATCATGATTATAATGTGTCAATGTTTTTTCGAATGTCAAACTACGCCGTTGCTTCAACAAATCCTTACCGTGTGTGGTCCCGGAAGAAGAAGCGGCAGAAATTCCCGAGAAGTTTTTTCCCATTCAAAGTTACACAACACATTTATGACTATGAACTGGCTTAATATTAAACTCTTGTCCAAACAGTCTTATCCTTACAGTAATCATCAGGTTTGTAATAACCTTTCCGCATAACAAAGCTTTTGACGTGAGCTTTAAATAAGCTAAGTGATAAGGGTGGTCCACCCCAAATTTTATTTTTTATCTTTTGTATAAAAATTTTTATTTTTTTATGATGTAGTATTAAAAATTATATTAATCCTAAATTTTCACCCTTCTACCATCTACCCTTATTTTTAATAGCGATATTAGTAATTCAATAATTTTCAACCCAGGTCGATAACTGTTTAATTATCAGTTGATCAGTTATCCCCGCCAGGCGTCTACCGGTATCACTTCTGACCCAGTAAACAGCACGGAGTATGGATGAGATCTCTTTCTTCACTACCTTTTCGGTCATTATTATTATTGTTTGTGCATCAATCGTAATAGTGACGTTTACAAATATCATTTTACTATTTCAGTGTTATTTTCAAATAACTTTATAATTAATTCATATCACACCATGTTTCTCACACGGACAATTATACGTGGCATACTCTCGAGTGGGCAAATCATCTAGTATGTTTGTGTGTTAGCTATAGATGGGATAACAAAAAATATTGTACACAATTGCGTTAAGGGATTGATATTGTTTTCTAGTAAAATTATTATAATGAGCGATATACATATATATTATACATAGCGATATACATATTTATATGACAAAACAACATTTGTCGGGTCAGTTAGTTTTGTTATAAATATTTACACATCTACCCATGAAAGAGCCACCTTTAGTTTTGCTTAGTGTGAAATTTTGAACAATCAGTTTAGCCTTATTCCTAGTATCAACGCTACCCGTCGTTTTTAGTGACAGATAAAATTAACGAGCATTTTCTCGAAGTTCCTGCAAGCACTGATGTATCACTGTCAAGTATTACATATTACGAGTTCCATAGGACTACTTTACATTTCCCGAGGTAAGCGAGTTGGAAGTGTCTAATGTTATACGTGGTCTTCATTCAAGCGCGGTGGGAGAGGATGGTGTCTTACTGGAAATTATATTGTTAACGGTTCCACATACCTTGGATGCTGTAACAAATATCGTAAATACATCTTTTCGCACAAATATTTTCCGTAGTATGTGGAAGCGAGCCTTGGTTAAACCTTTTCCAAAAAAGGGGGAGCCAGTTGGTCTAAAGGTCTTGAGTCCCTTTAGCATTCTTCCAAATTTATCTAAAATACTGGCAAAACTAGTATGCATGCAGTTATCAGACTATCTGGAGAAGAATAATATCTTACCCGCTATGCAATCAGATTTTCGTAAACGTAAGAGTACAACGACAGCATTAATTGATGTTGTTGATAACACTATCTGCTCAAGACACGGGTGAAGGAACTGTTATTGTATTGCTTGATTTTTCGAGGGTATTTGATAGTATTCATATCTCATTGCTGCTATCAAAGCTATCTTTTTACGGCTTGACCATTGACGCTGTATATTGACGAAATTTATTGCAAAGAGTAGTTCTGCACAATGAAAGTGGGAAGGTCATGTATTCTTGCAGACCTCTTCACCGAGGAGTACATAAGGTTCTTATTCATATTATTTAATGCCGATTGTGTTAATCAGATAAGACACTGCAAATATCATTTATATGCAGATGAGCTTCAGCTTTATATTTCTTTGACTTGATGACACCCAAACAGCAATGGTCAAATTAAACGAAGATTTAGAGCGTATTGTAAGCGGGTCTTCTTCAAACACAATGACACTGAATCCCCATAAGACTAAATATGTTATAATAGGTAGTGAAAATCAAATTAGAAAAATTAGTAGTGTTAACATGTACATGTATTGCAGTAAATGGGGAAATCATAGAAAGAGTATCTGAGGCTAAAAACCTTGGCGCGCTTATAGTTGAGACTGAGCTTTGAGGATCAGATGTTGAATGTTGTTGGCAGTTGCTTTTATCGCCTTGAAGTATTGTACAGAATTGGAGAATTCATTGGACCAGAGTTAAGAATAAATCTCCGCTAATCATTAGTCCTCTTGAAAATTAATTTTGCTGATGGTGCGATTGGACCCAGATTATTAAAATGCACACAAAATTTGATACAGCGTGTCGAAAACGCCTGCGCTAGATTTATTTTAATATTCCGCCAAGAGCACATGTAACTCTATACTTGAACGCGGCTAAAATTTTAAAGATGCAATATCGTCGTCAACTACACTTTGCATCACTCTTGTTTGGCATCATGAAACATAAGGACCCAGCTTATTTATTTAGCAAACTTCGATGGAGGCGAGATATTAACATTTTACGTCCCATTCGAACATCTTCACATAAACTTATATATCCAATTCACTGTACGGCGGCCTTTCGGGGTATTTTTAATTGCGGGATTCCGTGACTGAAAACAATTCATAACTTTAAAATTAAGTATAGGTTGTATTTACTGAACGTACAGCTTTCTAATCAATAGTTGCGGTATATTTAATTTTAATTTTGGAACGCCTCTTGTATTTTACATATCGAAATATTTAATATTTTTTACTGTGATATTGATATTATATATGTATATTATAGGTATGGTTTAATTTATTACAGTACATGAACTCTAATGAAGTAAGGTATGCGAAACAAAGCTTTTTTTTCTTATTAAATTTATATAGACAGTATTTTTCTTTTCTTTCTTTTTTTCTATTTGGAACTTTATTATATAACAATACTTGGTACAGATCATTTTGTTGTATTGTGTCAGAATTTTTATGTTTCATGTCATTGTTATTGTGTTAGGGTGTATGCTTTTTAGACTTTTTTTAAATAAGTTAGTAAATCTGTATTCTGTGTTGTTGCTGTCACATTTATATAGCAAATAAGGTTTCTTTTCTTTCTTCTTGTCTTTCTTCTGAAAGTGAGCTATTTGAAAGTGTGATATAAATTTGAAAGGCTTCGGGATAATATATCGGTTCAACTGTTTTAGGTTGAATATCGGGCGATGGTTCCCGTCGCTCCTTTTTGCTACAAACAAGTGGACAGAAAACTGGGTCCCAGACAATGTTGATCTGGCAGTTCCAAAACTCCCTGTTCTAGTAGGAGGTTGATCTCCTCTGTCATTCTGAGTAACTGTTGGTTCGAACCGACGAATGGCTTTCATTTAGGGGTACGCTACGTATTGGTTTGGAGGTAAATGGCAGACGCATTCCCGAAATCATATCGAGAAGAGCCTTCGGATCTCCAAGCATCTGCCACTACTTTCGATACGCTCGGAGGCAGCCCCCATAAAACTATCTTTTCTGTTAAACGTTTCCTGTTCCCAAGACCGAAACGACGACTGATCCGTAGCATTGTTCCTATTTGCTCTATCAGTGGATTTTACGGTTTGCTTTGGTGATTCTTTCTATGAGGTGAACCAGGGCTAAACTCATTTATCGACGCCACCGGTGTTTTGTACATAGCGCGAAATTTGATTTCTTTGAGCAGGCATTTGGAACTTGGAGGGTATCTTATTCAGATCCTGTCATAAGTTCTTGTTGGGAATTTCGCCAAGGACACGCCCCCGGCGAATTTCAACATATTCAGCTCGCTTTCCGCAAACCAGCTGCAATATGTCCTCACTAGTTTTGTGAAATTTGAAATTTGATTGAAATAAGCCTGATATCTTTTCAAAGATGTAAGAGGCAGACAGAAAAGTGTCGGGTGAAGCGGCCCAGTCAACAAATTGTTGCAAATTATGAGTAAGTAACTCACGTTGTTTAAGTACAGCATTGCTCAGAGCCTTAGCGTATGCCGCAAACTCGCTATGTAATCCTTTCGTTTAATAAATTGCCGAAGTTCATCATTAGCTTTCAATTCAATAAAACCTGGAGACGCTTGTTATGACTTCAATATATCAGTGTACCTTAAGTCCTTCCAGTCCGATTCGTTGAAGCGTTGAGCCTCTAGCTTCTTATTGCGTTCCTAATCTGCCCTAGGTATTTTGGGATTCTTCACCGCCGTATGTATATTGGTTAGATATAATATATTTGGTTCAATTGGACAATCGGCAGTGCAAAAGATGGTAGAGTTAAACCGAAGTCTAAAACCTGCGAGCAGGGGCCAGGAACCAGCTCGTGAGCCGGATGCGGGGCTCCCCCGGGGCAGCAAGAGTGCGCCGGGAAGCTGCAGTGGCTCGTTTCCATTTGATGTGGTAAAATATTTATGCCACAATAAATTCGTCAATGTGCTCACGTGATAGGTTAAATTTTGTATGTTTGACTTACCTTATTTGCTTCGTTTTACCTGGGGTTGTGAGTCCTTCGTTTCAGGTGAGCTTGATTCCTTTGACGATGATTATTCGTAGTGGTGCTTGCAAGAAGCCGTCCTGTTGTCAGGCGACTTCGTTGCTTCGCATGGTGTATTTGACAAATCACAGTTTATTTTATTGTCACTCATTGTAAAAAGGAAACACCAAGGATGAGCTAAAATTTAATATGTTTAATTTACTTTTAAACACTGAGGTTCACTTTGTAGAACAGCAAGTTAAGAGGTTCAAAATAGGTGTTCACTGTTCGAGAAATAACGACATTATGAAGCAATTTGCTAAGTTACTATCGCTGCAGGCGATAACTTGGGACCACGTGACTATACAGCGCCGATTGGCCGAGAGGAAGGAGCTCTGATTGGTTGTAAGTAAAAGGGAAGTAGTTGACATACTCTCACAGATGCTGTGCATCGTCACATGCCCAATAACATCTGTTTATGGAATTGTAGTTTGGGATTTCTTTGGACTCCAATTGTAACTAAATATTGTAACAAAATTTCATCTTGATCGTCATTTATTTGGACTACTTGAATTTATATTTCTATCTAATATAATGTTTAACTATTTTCTATTCCTCCATGTTTAAGTGATTGTATGTGTGTTGTCAAAGTTACTATTTGTATTTTAGGCTGACATTAGTATTGATCAAGTCATTATTGTTGGTTTGTAAGGGCTGTGGTAAAACAATATTTGATATTTTCGGTATTGTAATATTATTCAATTGTGAATCAAGAGATGTATGGGTGTTTTTACAGGTAATGAAGAAGTGTTTATTAGTTACGTTGGGCATTTAATATACATAAAATTTACTCTTTACGGCAAATGATTATCATTTTGATTTTAGAAGATTTAAAATTACCAAAAATTTGTATTCACGATACTGATGGCGTGTACTTAGATGGATGGCGGCATGTCATAAGATCTGTGCAACAATGATATTTTTTGTAAATTGCCGTCATGATTACGCAAGTCAATATCTATTTTATCAAATTACTGTCCAGCTTTCACAATATAATAACGAGGGAGTGAGAATTTAGTGAGTTTGTTGTGTGTAATACGGAGGGTAATCTCCGGAACCGTGGCACTTATTTGAAAAAATATTTTATCATTCCAAAGGTATACTAATCCGAATTGACATTGGCTTTATGGTAAAAATAAATTCTTGGTCTCTCTTGTCTTTGTTTTGAATTAAAATGCACATTATCTGTAAACCTATACTCTCTCTGAATAAAAAATCTATTCAGAGTATTTAGTCGACATTCTTTTAGACCTAAATGGGCTGATGATCCTGGTGACATCGAATGGACATACCAGGCATTAGTTAAAAACAGCTTTAGTCACGCATATTTATATGACGATACTCAAGTTTATATGTTGTATAAACTAAAATATTTGGTCAGTAAAGCAGGACTTGTATAGTGTTATCGTCAATTGTGACATCGAGCTCTATCAATATTTATCGATGCTAAAACTTTTTACAGCTTGCCTGTTTTTTTTGATACGTTACGATCATGCTGGGAAGGGAGGTGGAGGTGTAGCAATTTATCTACGTTGTAATAAGGTAATGACTCCGTTTACACAGCGTCGACCGAATACGTACTCCTTGAAATGCAGGTCTAACGAGCTAAAGATTTGCTGATTAATTCGATGGTTCTACCTATGATGTACATATGATTATGCCTGTACTCGTGTTCCTCCTTCCTATTATAGCACACATAATAAACTTCTCATTAATATCAAGGATCATTCCCGCACTTTGCCTTAAAGTTTTAATTATTCAAAAACTACTTGCCCGTGTGAGTTGAAAGCGTACATGTCTATTTCGCTGCTGCCCTTTCTCTCTAAAATCTTAGAGGCTGTAGTGCGTAAGCAAGTTCTCTTCGTAAATCTTTAAAAATAATCTGCTCTGTTCATACCAGTACGGCTTTAAGACAGGGCATAGCACCACCACTGTCATACTTTAATAAACGGAGGATATCTGTGATGACATGGCGAGTAAAATGCTCACAGTTGTTGTTTTAACTGATTTCTCCAATGCCTTTTACATGGTTGACCATGACATTCTCCTTGCTCTTCTCGAGGGACTATGGTTCTCGTCTGTAACTCAGAAATAGTTTTTTTCATACCTCCGCGGCCGTAAGCAGACCGTCAAAGTTGATGTGGGACGCTGTCCAACTGGCGTGACCTTATCTCTGGCGTGCCTCAGGGTGGCATCCTATTAACATCGTTATCCTCTATATTTATCAACGTAACTTACTCACGTCTTTTTTTGGTTTTCTTACCATTTATATGCGAATGACCTGCAAATATTTACTCAAGCCACTGTTACGGATATTGGTAGTGGTAGTGCGTGTTCAGCAAGATAAACGGGGACTGGTCAATGTTAGCATTTGGTCCCAAAACTTTGTACCATGATTTTATTTTGTTTGGAAAACAAAAGTTAAATAAATAAATGAATAGGTTACGATTTAACATATTGTTTCTTTCTTTTGTCTCTAAATTTTGATTGAAATTACAATGTTATTGGTCACAATATTGCAGCAACAAGGTTGTCTGTGGTTATCATACTATGATTATGATTTGTGTCACTGACATACCTGCTCAGTGGCATATTTATCAATGTTATCATAACAACATTCAAATATTTATAATGTATGTACTGATATTTCTTAATCTGGAGTTGCGATATGCGCAGTATTTTTTTGGTTCATTTAATGTAATTAAGTAACATAATGTAAATGCTTATAATTTTTCCAAGTTAATGTGTGTTAGTACTCTGAGTATGTTAGTGAGTGCAGGATTTGGCAGATTTGATTATTTATAATTTTGGTATTTTTTACATATCATATTTATATAATATAGTTATATTTAATTTAAATTTATATAATAATGTAAATGTTTTTAGAGATAGCTTTTTCTCATGTTTGTCATCAACAGGTAGTTATCTTGGCGCTACTGGTGAGCTACCATTTTTCCGCTACCATTTATCCTAATTGTTTTATCATAACCCACATAAATATTCAGGATATTTTTTGCCATTACTCTCACCTGGGATCTATAAACAGTGCTCATCTCGGAGTCTTTTCTCAAACCTGCACTATCGTCTATGCAATTTGAATTACCTGTTTATGTTATTATTCTGGACAGGAAACTGTGAAGAATTTGCAATTTTTCTCCGATATGATATATTCCATGTAAAAATATCTGTAATTCCTTCTCTTTAATATGGGTCTGTAAAGTTTCTATTTCTAGAAGTAATCCTCAATATGTACCATATGACTCTTATGGGAGACTTCAAGACATGTCTCAATAAAAATGAATGTCACTCTATCAATTTATTGAGTCTGCTGTGATCTTTCTATCTTCATATTCTCCCATGATCTACGCATAATTTTCTCTACTGAAAACCTTTTTTCTAGATGTCACGATCGATTTTTCTCCACTCAGAGTGGCCAAGTAGCGTCTTTTTTTATACCACGAGTTTATATAACTGTCGTATCGTCGTCGACCCCCTATGCGTCAGTCTCAATATTAATTTCTTCTTAATTATAAGTGCAAAGACTTGTAGGCTTTGAAGCACGATGTTCGTGGGATTGACTGGTCTTCTGTTCTCAGCGTCATCAGTATTGATGATAAGGTCACGAGAAACGAAATAAAATAATATTTTATTCCAAGTTGGTTTTTACAAACATTTTTGGAACGTCAAACTACGCCATCGCTTCAACAAATCCCTACCGTGAGTGGTCTTGGAAGAAGAAGCGGCAAGAAACTCCCGAGGAGTTTTTTTTCCTACTTACAGTTACAGAACGCACTTAAACTTGCTTAATATTAAATTCATGTCCAAGCAGTCTTATCCTGAAAGTAATCATCAAGTTTGTATTAACCTTTCCGAATAAGAACGCCTTTGACGTGAGTTTTAAATTTACAATATGGCATTTCTGTCAATTTTAATGTAATTTTATTATAAATATTTACACATCTACCCATGAAAGAGCCACCAGTTTTGTTTAGTCTAAAATTTGGAACAATCAGTTTAGCCTTACTCCTAGTATTAATACTGTGAACATTACTCTTCCTAAGAAAACTATCAGAGTATTTCTTAACGTACATAATATTATCTAAAATATATTGCCATGCTACAGTTAATATATCAATTTCTTTAAAGAGATCTCTAAGGGAATTCCTAGGCCTGAGGTTGTAAATGGCGCGTACTGCTCTTTTCTGTAATATAAAAATCGATTTAATATCTGCAGCTGAGCCCCACAACAACAGACCATAAGACATCACACTGTGAAAGTAGCTAAAATAAACTAATCTTGCTGTTTCTACGTCCGTTAAGAGCCTCACTTTCTTAACAGCGTAGGCAGCAGAGCTAAGTTTCCCTGACAAGATTTCAATATGAAGACTCCATTGTAGTCGTGAGTCTCTAGTGATTCCAAGAAATATGATAGAATTCACTAGTTCAAGCACTTCCTTATTTAAAACAATATGAGATGGCACTTGTCTAACATTTGGTAAAGTGAATTTAATACATTTTGTTTTCTTAGTGTTTAACACAAGGTTATTACATGTAAACCATTTGGGAAACAGTATTATTTACATCTTCAAAACATTGTTTTCTCCTATCTACTTTAAAAAGTAAGGAGTTGTCATCAGCAAACAATACAGGTTTACACAAGTCGCTAGTGAAATAAGGAAGATCATTGATATATATTAAAAATAGTTGTGGTCCTAATATTGAAAATGGTAATGTTTGCCCCTGGGGATTCTTTACCATTGATAACTACTTTTTGAATACGCTTAGAAAGATAAGATTTTATAAGGCTAACTGATTGTGTGAAGACACCATAATGCCTAAGTTTATTCATTAATATATTATGGTCGACGCAATCGAACGCTTTTGAGAGGTCACAGAATATACCAATAGCATCCTGCTTGCACTCCCAAACATCAAAAATATGCTTAAGGAATGCTATGCCTGCATCAATGGTATTTTTTCCTCTAGAAAATCCAAACTGATTAATGTGAAATAATTTGTATATTAAAAAATGTGATAGTAGCTGGATTGTAATTAATTTTTTCAAAGATTTTACTAAGGGCTGGTAAGATGGAAATTGGTCTAAAATTAGTGAGGTCGCTTTTATCACCAGTTTTAAATAGAGGAATTATTTTAGCAATCATTAGATTGGGGAAGCTACCATCTTCAATAAATATATTAAAAATAATACTTAAATGAGGCGCAATTGAATAAATTACTGGTTTTATTATAATTGTGGAAAGACCCCAGAGATCACTTGTTTTCTTAATATTGATAGATTTGAAAGTTTTTATAATTGTATCAAGTGATGTATTTGAAGCTGAATATGATAGCCATAGCAAGCTGAGGGCTCGCATTTAAGCTTTTTGTAATTTTACCTGGTATTTCCGAGAAGAAATCCTTAAATGCGACAGCAACTGCATCATCGGAAGTTAAATTCTCGTTATTGACATTTAAAGCAAAACTATGATCATTTAATTTTACTTTACCTGTTTCCGTATGAATAACATTCCAGGTAGTTTTGACTTTGTTTGCAGAATTCTTAATTTTATTCGCGATGTAAATCGATTTAGCTTTCGCACAGACCAATTTAAAAATCTTTGAATAATCTCTAACATGTTTTAAAAATTCAGGGTCTGTGGAAGTCGATTTTTCTGCATAAAGTTCAAAAAGTCTAGTTTTACTTTTATAAACACCCGTTGTTGCCCTATCACTAAATTTAGTTTTACGACTATCGCACATGATTTTTTTTTGTTTAAAAATATTACTAAATTCATAATCAATTAACCCTGAAACATCAGCGTATGTTGGGTGAATCATTAGAGCTTATTGGTAGTGTTGGAATCTTATAGCAATATTATTTTTAAAAGTTTTTATTCTCCCTTGCGTGATTGGTCTACAAATTATACTGTGGTCACGATGGTACTCAACAGTGGCAAGTTGTCCGCTATGATCTGAACTAATACAATTTATTATTGACTTGTCCATAACACTACAATCACAGAAGATACTATCCAAGCAAGTAGCCGTTGATGGAGTTACCCTTAAAAATATATATATTCTAAATTGAATGATTTAAACAAATTAATGAACCTTACCGAATAAGAAGTTGATACTAGGATATCAATATTGAAGTCTCCACATACAACTAACTACTTTTTTATTTTTTTGACATAAAATTTTTAAAGATTTAATATAACTATTTAAGGTGTATACAACACACAAGCTCTAATGTTCATCAAAAGGGTTAAAATAAAACGAAATTGCACCATAGCTTACTAATGATAAAAGATAACTGATGGCTCGAAAAGACGAAATTAAACGTAGATTTCAGCTATGTCCCTTTGAAAAGAATCACATTTGATTCAAAATTTTACGAAATCGTTGCAGTCGTCTGTGACGAGATACTAAAAGACACTATTTCTATAATTCGTTAATTGATCAAAATATATTATACCATTCCTTTCTAAAGTTGTGAAACATACCTTTTATCGATAATTCTTAAGCTTATCACTACAGTCACTGCATTATTTAAAGTAATTGAAAATATTCGTATGAGCATGTATAATAAATCACTTACTTTTTTAGTCCTATAAGACTTTAGCAGTGCATTCAATTCAGTCGATTTTGATTTTCTCTCTTTCGACGATGTGTATCCCCGTTATTGTTTTCTCTCTTCCTTAACTTTATTACATTACTAATGTTATCTCATCTAATTTCCATCGTTATACAGACATCTTGCAACTGTATCGCCATTTCTCAGTAAGGAACACTAAAGAAGCAATTGACACAATGAGTTCCTCTTTGTGCGGTATCAGCAAGTGGTCTAGAATTTTTTTACTCCCAGTAAATCGTGCTAAATCATAAGCTCCAATTATTGGCAGCAAACACCAGACAGTAGCATTTTACCATCACTATCTTCTGTGTGCTATGTTATTCCCATACATTGCACTGATACAGCAAAGAACTTAGGAGTGATATTTAATAGTAATTTACCCTGGAAAGACACATTCAATAGAGTCAGATTTAAGTTTCACTTCTCCTTGCATTTGCAGAAGAGATTTCAAAATTTATTTCCCTACAAAAATAAAATTTCTTCAGTTCACACATCAATCCAACCCTGTAATAGAACGTGCTGATGCCTGTTTTTTTGGATGTCACTGAGGAACTCTTAATTAAAATTGAGCACTTGTAAAACTTTAGCTTTGGATCGAAAAGATCGACCGATTATCTCAATTTCAATCCAGCGTAGTCCTTCCATTTACTTTCGCAGCTTCACAGGAATATTCGACTCTTATATCTACTCTTTTAGACCTTAAATATTTTCTTCCTTCATCTATCTTCGCAATTGCAAAGGTAAATTTGCTCGTCCTTCAGGTGTAGTATGCCGGTCACACCTAAAAACTCTTCTTAACTTTTTTTTATATAAGTCCAGCTTTTATTCCTCATTCCTTTTAAGTTCAGGCGGTTTGGCTGCGGATCTTACTACTTTCTACTGAAAGGGGTACTGGATCATTTTCGGTATTACAAAAAACATTCTTTAGCTAACGCCTAGTGATAATTAATAAAAAATTAAATCAAAATATAAGATCGATATGTATCATGTTATTATTAATATACTAGCTGTTACCCGCGACTGTGTCCTCGTGTCTCCCTTAAAGTTTTACGACATATTAATTCTAAATAATAATTGAGCGTACTTCAGTTGTAACGGTGAAAACTGAGTATGTACCTTTGTTCAACAGAAGATCAACATGCTTGAATCAATTTTTGATGTACAGGTCCGTCTTAATTAATTAATTTTTATTTTGTTACGGAAGTGATCAGTGAATGAGTGAGTTCTCTGTCATCACTTAAAATAGATATTTCAAAAATATATGGAACATGGGCGGCGCCATGTACAAACTGTAGAAAATAGATCATATTAATCGAAAGTATTCCTTATTTACAAATGCTACATTTCAACTTGGTTTTGTGTCAATAATTCAATTTGTGAATATTGTAACACTGAAACTTTATGGCGTTATCCGTCATAAAATAGTCAGTCGGATGCATATGACAGTTATTGATATAATGCGTCATGAATGTCAAACGTCACTATAATATGTACAAAATCACAAAGACGAGTGGCAGAGAAGGAATTTTACTGAAAATTAACCTACTAAAAGTTGCCAATTCATAAATATAAATTGAATCATTGTGTAGAGTAAATATAGATTTTCAAACTTGTCAAACTCCGAAGATAATTCATCCCAGGCACGATATTTGACAGTTGTAATTGCCAATATATTGTTGTTATACGTAAAAACTTTGAAATCATTTATTTATATTAATTTCTCAGAGGAGAACAGCTCATTGAATATTTTTGTCTATATTTTTCTATGAATCAGTTTATTTTTCTCTAAATTATGTTAGACTGTACAAAGGCCCGTCCAAAATAATGCATATCATTTCTCCATTACCTACAAGGTGCAGCTTTTTTTTCTTATTTTACATGGCCGATCCTCCAGTAAGTCTAACTCTGTACAAAAAATGTACTTCTCAAAATTGTGTAACTTTTTTGAACCTTTTAAGTATTATTATATATTTTTAAGACAGCAATATCACTGAGAACATTTTACTATATTTTATTTTTACCAAAATACGCTGCATAATTTTTTAATCATTGTAATATTAATATTAAAACTTTGTTATGAATTAATGAATTAATTAGAGCCAATAAAGTTGTAATGTTCGGAACTATATATGGATAGCAATATATATATAATAAATCTGAAACTTTGAAAAAATTTGTACATGAGTTACTTAATACATATATATCCATTTTATGCATACTTAATAATATTTTATACGCATAATAGTCATACAGTACATTTTTAAGGAGAATATGCATCAATACTTTTCTCCTATTCCAATACATATATTAAAATTGGAACGATACAGAGAAGATTAGCATGGCCCCTGCGCAAGGATGACATGCAAAATCGTGAAGCAATCCACATTTTGTTTAAAACTGCGACATCATACTTCAAATAGGACCAGGACCTGTTGTATTCACTTAGCAGAAGAAAATTCGAATTTGTATTTACCGTTTTTCGAATTTAACCGTTGTTTTACCGAATTTGTATTCGAATTTGTTTTTAACCGTATTGGGGCGGCTTAGAATATTCCCCCCAATCCCATACTGGCAGAACAGGGTGTCGTAAGAGGCGACAGAAGCCAGCCTGCTTGGTGGTAGGGGTTCGCGTAAGGATTATATTATCAGTATTATTATCAAATGATTAATATTATTACTGGTATTATTATCTGTCCATTATGCCTGCCTGGCTAGCTACCACCCTCCTGCTTGAGTCAACTGCCAAACGACTCGTCGTGTTCCGGCTGGGGGCTTGAGAGCCAATACTTTCTAACCTTCTTCTCTTTTCCTGGCCGACAACGCATCAATGATACCTTTGGTCTTGCTGATGTCCATGGGCGACGATGACCACTTACCATCAGGTGGCTCGTCTGCTCGTTTGTCGGCTATTAACATAAAAAAAAAATTTTGAATATAAAGTCCACTGTTCAAAAACTATTCTACTTGATTTAAATGTCAATGTCGGTTTTATTTTATTTAAAAACAAAATACTTTTTCGATATTGTCAAAAATGCCTTTGGGATACAATTTTCTTCAATTTTTTATTTTTTCAAACTAATATTAATACTGAATTTCAATTTCGTAGGCTTTATTCTTTAAAAACAAATAAATACGTTATATGTAACACTGCTGTATATTTTTTAACAGCCTTCGAAAATGGAAGTTCTATTTTAGTAAGTCTGTGGTTTATACGGATTTTGGTTATTCTTTTTTTATTGTATTCAAAAGGAATGCCTCGGAGTAGATCTCTTCCAAATATGGTGAGAATCTGATGATAAATTTTGAATATTCAGAGATTAAAGTTCAATAAAAAATATTTATAATTTAAATATGTTTTAAAATATTTTGTGTCAGTCGTTTAGCAGCACCTTAAAAGGTCCTTCCGCCGTGATTATTGATTACGATCCTAATAATAATTTACCATCATAACAAATTGCATTAAAATTGATCCATTAGTTTAGGAGTTATTGAGTTGCATACAATCAGAGAATAATTTAAAAATATTGTTATCGTGCACCTTATATGTACGAAGAAAGTTCCAAAAGTCTCCGGCCTAACAAAGACAAGAAGTACATAGTACATATATTTACAAATCATTTTTATTTTTCTATATAGTCATCTTCCATTTCAATGCACTTTTCAGATCTGTTAATAAGCATTTCTATCCCCTTGTTAAAATACTCAGAAGTTTTGTCGTCAAAATGGGCTTAAAACCGCACGGGTCACTTTATCATCCGAAGAAAATCTTCTTCCGCTCAAGTCTGCCTTAAGTTTCGAAAACAAATAATAGTTACTAGGGGCCCGGTCGGGACTATAAGGTGGGTGGCGAATTTGCAACAGCAGCCTTGGCAATTGAAGCAGTGTGAACGAGAGCATTGTCATGGAAAAGCCGAACATCTCTGCTAACTTTTCCACAACGCTTCTGCTGATAGCTTCTCATAACTGTTCCA
Organism: Megathymus violae; assembly: GCA_003671415.1. NCBI lineage: Eukaryota > Metazoa > Arthropoda > Insecta > Lepidoptera > Hesperiidae > Megathymus > Megathymus violae. The sequence goes on from PDGT01000071.1 coordinate 1,787,231, forward strand.
TATGGATGGCGCTGTAGCCGCCATTCACAGCGGTATTCCTTTCTTTTATGTCAATCATTAGTATTCCGTGACAATTCCATAATACCGTAGTCATTATCTTTTTTGTGAATTGCGTTACCTTGGCCTTCCTAGGCGGCTTTTCACCATGACGATGCCATTCCATCGATTCCCGTTTGGAGAGAGGATTTATAGTACAAAACCATGGTTTAGTCCCCCTTAACAATTCCAAAAAACTCGCTATACATGTGTCGTCTATACGCTTTTAAAACTTTTTGAGAACACGCTTTTCGTTCACTTTGCTGGGCACCCACCTGGCTCTAAAGTTATTAATGTGAAGATGTTCATGAATAATTCTAAGAACTGAAGTTTTGAAAGCCCTGTTCTTGCTGCTATTTCTTTAGTTTTAAAAGTCTTCGATCACACAGAATCTCCTCTTCCTCTAATTTGATGCAGTGCCTCGACAGGTCTGCCGGAGCGAAGTTCGTCGTTAAATGGACTCCCGCCCTAAACGAAACTGCTTACTCCTTTCTTTGATGCTAGGAAATGATGGAGAGGTATTCCCGTACACAGCATCTAGCCTTGTTTTTATTTCGTTCTGGCTGACCTCTTCCTTTGTCAGGAACTCGATCACGGAACCATATTCCAACTTAAAAAGTTTGAAAACTTTCTGATTTCTTAACGTTGTAAACGCCGTCAAATCAAAACGACTACTTAAAGAAACCTCAAAGCTTTTCAAGTAAAGTGATGACAATCCCAGATAAATATTTTTTATTATCTTTTAAACCGCCAAAATTCTCCAGCCACAACTTTTTTGAAAAAATCATCGTAACCTGTATATTATTATTATTATTAAGATATGATATAGTTTACCTCACTGTATCACGTTTCAGCTTTTTAGATCTAATAGAAGAAATTTCTTATTAGGAATAAGTAGAGCCCTTAAACAAACTTTTCATATATATTTTGTTTCCTGTAACTTTATTGTGTATACAAAATAAATAAATAATGACGCAGTCCTAATAGAAACACCGGTGACGGAAACTTGGCAACGAACAGGAATTGAACACGAATATATTCCTTACGTTGCAGAAAAACATTTATTTTAGTCGAAAAGCGCAAAGTAACTTCTCATCGATTTCGTTAACAGCTTACATATTTCTTTTTCCCAGATTATTAGGAAGTTTTAAGAAAATCGAGGTATGTTTGTTTCTACTACTGGCTTTGAGCACTAAAAAAATTGTATATTATTGTATTATTTGTACTATAAAAATGTTTAAACAAGTCATAAAAATTCTGGTTGATTTTTGGATTGCCTTTGTGCAAAAGATTACCACATAATTATGGAATGCTCTATTTAAATTCATTACTTAGTGTTTCATATGCATGAAAATTTTACATACCACATAGTATATTTACTTGAACCGATGATGGTATAAATAAATGAGCGATGACTTCCATGAATCACTTAAGTAAGCTAAAAGTGAAGAATGGGTTTTGTCAATGAACTGTTTAACTTGAAAAAAAAATCAGGTTTTTTTTTTTCATAAGTAGGGATTAAAACTAAGGGTCACGTCTAACTAATTTTTAATTCGGAACTTATAACACACTTTCTTTTAGTTACATTAGATGCACCAACTATAATCGTTCATGTGTGTTATTTTTATATGTACATATATTAGGTATTTGTGGCTTCGATTTGCTTCCTTTAGGAAAACACTATCTGTGCAGTATTCAAGTTCATATCCGCAGAATAATGAAATAAATCTGCATGCCATCCAACATTATAACTAACAGATCTTTTGGGTTGAGGCTAATATATTGTACCTCTGCATCAGCTGAATTGAATAATCCTGGTCAGGACTGTATGATTAAGGATCTTAGACTTATTGAGTTCAATAATTGTTATTCATTCGATACCTACAATATTCATTTAAAGTCGGCTTACCCTTGTGTTTATTTGAAAGGGAATGCATCTAATCATAATGTAATTTCGTTCGTTCAGCTTATAGACGGTCCATTGCCGGCTCCTTGTAATTAGTGTTGTCGGGAGCGTACTCCACTACTCACCTCCAGTAAGTTTTTGCGCAGTATCCAATTAAAAATACGTTTCCCTTTAATACACCAACATTGCTAAAACCTATTTTAATGTCATTTTAGGAAAGGTAACGTGTACGATACGAGTACATATATAGTGATCATTATTATGTAATATGTTAAAAGTAGTGTAGCAATCTAACGCTCAATTTTAAAAAATTAAAAAAGGCAGATAAACAAACATTGCCTATTTTAAACATATTTGTCCATTGTGAAGTTTCAAATTATTAATGTGCTAATTGGTATATAAACGATTCAGAAACCAAGGAAACACAAATTATGTAAAGAGATATGTATTGATTGCAATTTTGTGTACTAATAAACTTACTTAAATAAATATACTTAGTCGGATCATAAGTTCTGTCATATGATTATTGTGAAATAATTGACACATGTATGTTTTTACAGTAACCAATTATAATCCAAAAGGAATTTACTAAAACAGATTATTATGCTAATTAAACTTATTCAAAACGACCTCCGCGATTATGAAAACAAGCCTTCCCAACCTGCGCGGCGAATCGTCTATAGTAGCACGAACCAGGTCTATATCAATATGGGCGGTGGCTTTGATCAAGGATGCCTGGAGTGACTTCAAATTAGAATAAGGCTTTGAGCTGGTTTTTACCTCCAAGTATCCTCCTCTTGGACTAAAGGAGGGCCAGTTTTCGTGTCAAATGTCAATTTCACACACGTTTATATTTTTATATACATTGATATTTTTGCAAATAACTTGAAATCCTGCATATTTCCCTTTCCAGAAGTTTGATTAAGTTACGAATTTCAGTATAATACTCTAATAACTGTCTATAATCGGAGATTTTAATTATGATGTGGAATAATAATGCAAAACATAATATTTGCTCCCTTCAGCATCATTAACACAGTAGGTATTGTATGCGTACTCTTATTATATTAACACTGCAACTGTTAATGAGTGCTTTCAAAGATAATATAAAAAAAATTATATCGTGTACCTTCGGGAAAAAAGTTGAGTGATGAAGTTATGCGTGTTTAACCTTGCAGCACATTCGGTAGTGATCTTACTTACCTCTTTCGTACAAAAATCATGGATTGAGTTATAATTGTCACTCAAATAACAAAGTCCTTTAACCCTAGAACCCTACCCATAATTATAGTAGACTTTTCCTACTCTGGGTGCTGGAGCACCCATATATTAATTTGGAGATATTTGTATAAATAAAAGTTAAATAGCAATTTTAATATTTTAATTATATTCTTTGGTACAAATCAACCTTAAAAACAATTAATTAATAACCTATCAATTACTTTACACATTTAGCACATATTTTTATTTGATGCTCGGAACAGATGGGTATTTTGCACTTGTTGCAAAAAGTTTTACTTTTGCGGTCTTTTGAGTACGGACAAAACCTACATCGCCCCTGTTTAGAAACGGGAGGGGCTAGCGGTTCAAGTATATCCGGTTGTTTCAAAATTCCGCATATCATTTGACGGATATTACTATGTAAAGTAGGCCAATTTTTCCGTTGCTCAAGCCACGGTGTTATAAGTTGTAGGGCTAAAGATTTTAGGTAAAATCTTCTGTTCACTATATTTTCTTTGTTTTCAGCAGAGATAAACTTCAATAATATCAACGAGTTTATTCCCACTCCATTCAATAAGCCATAAAACATACATAATGGCCAACGTCGTGTTTTTCGGGACACTGAGTACCTATGGCAGAGTTAGTCAAATGTATCCACACCATTCTTTGTTTTATTGTAAAAATCCACCATTTCTGGCAACGTTACAGTTTTGTCCTTATCAGGTGTTGTGTGCATTGTGGATAATAAGTGTACTATCTTCTTTTTACTGCCTTTAGGAGGACAATATGATAATAAAGTTAAAGGTCCACTAAAAGCAAACATTGCCGAGTTTTTGTCAAATTGGGACTTGTCTTTGAATAATGGCGGTATTTCTTTTTTATTTTGTCTTAGGTTTCCAACAATAGTTATATTTTTCTCTAAAAGAGCAGTAGCTGCTGGTATGGATGTAAACCAGTTGTCACAGGTTAGGTTTCTGTTTGATCCACATATAGGTTGAGTCAAAGTCTGCAGATAGTAATCAGAAACAGGTTGATTCCTAGGTGTTGATTCTTTGCCCAAATACACTTCGCCGTTGATCATGTAAGATGTTTTCGCATCACAAAGTAATACTATTTTTAGGCCGTATTTATCAGGCTTATTCGGAATATACATTCTAAAGGGGCAACGGCCACGAAACCCCAGTAGTTGCTCATCTATAGTACAGCAATCGGTCGGAACATATAATTCTTTAGACTTTTGAATTACAATTTCAAACAGTTCTCTTATAGGTGCAAGACGGTCATGTTTACGACGATCTTCTCTTGTACATCTATCATCAAATCGTAAGCAATTCGTAAGAAACTCAAATCTTGAACCAGATATCGTAGCCCTAAAATAGGGTATCCCTATATCTTTATCAAATAATTCCTTTGTTGTTACAGTATTCATGTTCAAAACACCTGATAAGTAGTATAAACCAATCAGAGCTCGTAGTTCGTTTGCTGTTGTATCTCGTGTAAACGATGGTCGAATACTGCAAGGGCCCTGATCGTCATCAAAATTGTTTCGGCTATCCTTATACTTTTGCCTCTGTAGGTGTATTTCTGCGTTGGTATAGGATACAATATTTTCTATTATCGTTGCATCAAAAAATAATGACCAAGCTTCTATCACCGTACGGATATTTTTTGCAGGTCCTTTACAACCTGGTGGATTTAATATTATATTTCGTCTTGGAACCCGTGATAAGCGAGGTTGTGTTCCGCTCCATTTGTATTTATTTGTACCATATAATCTTGTCGGTACTGCCAATACTTTCAGTAAATTCTGATTATTGGTTTGTATATTCCATAAAGGTATATCATCTTCGGAGTCGGATGAGGAACTTTCATGAAAATCTTGGATAATTTGATCTAACTCGTTATCAGATGCTTCACCTCCAACGAAAAGTTCATTTTCGCCGTCGTCTTCGAGCAGTAAGCGCTCCATGGTTTCCTCGTTAAGCATAAGACTTCTACTAGTACTCGCCATGTTGTAACATAAACTGTATAAGCTAAAACAATTAGTAACCAAAATAAATAAATAATTAAAACCAATAATCACCAAAAATACAAGCGAAACATTTTTTTCCATTATAACCGATTTTACTACCCAAGGGTGCTAGAGCACCCTGCACTAATTATTTACATTACTTACCGGTACGTCAGCTACTTGACAACTAGCACAAAATGGTGGACGCAAATAGATAAGAGAATAGAAAAATAAACGAAACAGTGTTGCCAATAGTTTAAAAAATATTTATAATCAAAGTTGCCACAGGGTGATACAGCACCCTGAGTAGGGTTCTAGGGTTACATAATGGCAACGATGTATATTTACACCATATCGTTATTTTAAGAAAAGTGTTATGCTGACGGAATAGATTTATTCGATTGCCTGTTAATATTTTTATCTCTATGATTTCGCCCATTGGCACTTTCTGCTTAGGCTCTCATATGTTTGTATCATTTTCTTCTGGACCAAACATTGTTTACAACTTGATATTGGAGAGATCTGTTTATACATCCAATAGCATAGCTGGTTCTTTATTAAGGTCATCGAGTCATAGTTATAATGTGTAAAACCTCAAGTGATTATTTACTCGTAGGTTTAGTAATCACTCAAAATACTTACACCTTACATTATCGGCTAATCCAATATCTAGTATACTTTTCATTCCTCAAAAGAAGCTGTTCTCGCGGATTAGGAAAGTTGGTAGATGACGTAGAAGTTCTATTATACATTTTATTACTTTTTACATCTAGTGCAATAAATAGATCCAGACAAATTGACCTCCAGAACAGTAAGAAGTATTGGTGATAACATTGAATATTCATAGTTTCGGGTGTGGGTGTTATTTGTAGAAACGTGGGACATGCATTGTTTAGTGTGAAAGCAAATCCCAGTTTAGTAGTAGGTAAGAGTATTACACTAAAACAAATTTAATGCAATACTATATACATTTTACACACAAGAAACTGAAAACTCATTTACTCATTGACGAGCCCCATAGCCCAGTTAGTAGTGACCCTGTCTGCCAAGCGAGGGGTCCCGGGTTCGATTCCCAGCCGGGGCAGATATTTATGTGACAGATAAATGTTTGTTCTCAAGTCATGGGTGTTTGTAATGTCATATTTGTGTATGTCCATGCCACCCGCAACACAGGGAACCCTAGAGCGGGGGTGTGAGTGTGTAAACGTTTATTTATTTACTTTTACTCTTGGAATTAACGACGTACATTTCTGAAAACTGCGCCTTGGATTTGTATAAAAGTACCGTCGATTTAGGAGTTATCGTTTCATATGTTCCCGAGTACAATGACTGCGATATATGGACACGACAAAACTATCAGGATTCTGTTTTCTCAATTGAACTACGGAAATAATTTGAAATTTTACCAGTTAAATATTACGTGATGAAATAAATATTAATATTTTTGCCGTATTGGGGCAGCTTAGAATATTCCCCCAATCCCATGCTGGCAGAACAGAGTGTCGTAAGAGGCGATAGAAGCCAGCGTGCTTTGTGGTAGGGCTTCGCGTAAAGATTATATTATCAGTATTTATATTATAACTGGTATTATTATCTTTCCGTGAAGCCTGCCTGGCTAGCTACCACCTTCCTCCTTGAATTAGTCGCCAAACAACTCTTTGTGTTCCGGCTGGGGGCTTTAAGAGACAGTGTTTTCTTTCTTCTCTATTTCTTGGCTGACAACGCATCGGTGATACGTTGAGTGTTACTGATTTCCATAGGCGACGGTGATTATTATGAATTACTATCAATTACTATCAGATGGCTCGTTTGTAGGCTATTTACATTAAAATAATATTTGAGATTATATTGTGTCATTTAAAAGTTTTATATCGAAGTCTTTAGAGATATCATTGTATAAAGAAATGTTGGGCTTAGTTAATATAACATTTTGTTAGGGATTACTTAGTCCGAACACATTAAAAGATCCGGGGTACCTAAAATCACAAATCGATGATGATGATGATTTTATCTTGACGAGTCTATAGCGATTTCTTATTTATTTGGCAGTGCGAAATAGTCATAACAGGTGTTTTATGACGTGAAGTTTAATTTAAGTAAGAAGAGCTTTAAGATCAATTTTGACTGTAATTACTGGCTGGGCGAGATTTTGATAATCACCTTATCGTTGCGGATAATTTTTGATCTATAACATAAACAAAAAATCTTATTCTGCAATGTCGTTTTATTAATTTCTTTGACAACAAACCACCGAATGGTGTTGAATGTCGAAGCAATTCACCCATATATAATTGCAAGTCGTTATTGAATGAGATTGTTTTATATTGTTAGTATACTTTATGTTCATGTACTAGAAAAATTCAATTACTGTGGGAAACGCAGAAAATAGGTTATAATAACAGCCGGTAGTAAAATAAACTACTAACAAAATATTTGGTTTATCGGGATTTAGTATTGAATAATACAGGTAGATCTTATTTCAATTACGGAATAGAGAAATCAAACTACTAAAACGCTCATCACATATGTATGATTCTATCATAATTATGGAATATAACATAATTTTAGGGTGTGTACATATAATAATGTCGTTCGTTATCATGTGACCGCCCGAAATATTCTGAATATGTATGAAAAATTATCGAAAAAAGGCCTAAAAAAGTTGGGTCTATCATTAATACTTTTTTATTTAATTTTTTTATTACCGTTGATGACCTTGATCATTTTTCGCCATATCTTTGTTATTAATGACTCGATTTAGATTCTGTTTGGTATTTCTAAAAGGTACTTATTTTATTGGTTTCATTCACTTTTAAAAACAAAATGTACAAATTTTCTCAAAAAAAATAATAATATGGAGAAACATGGTTTTTTTTCCTGAAAATCGAAATTAAAAATAAAGAGGTATTTAAGTCCATAACATGTCATACTTTTTATTCTTTATTATTAATCTTCTACAAAATTATTAAAAACTCACCAAACATAGTTTATACCTAATTCTAATATAAAATGTAAGTAAAAAGTAGTAAAAGTATCAAAAAGTCTTTATTTTAGCAGTAAGTACAAAAAGTGCTTAAATTATTTTAATTATTTATTAATGTACACGATATTAATTTTAAATTAATTAATCACTCATATGTTAAATTATTGGTACATAGGTACTGCTTATTCCACAATGAATATTCTTCCAGCAGACCTTGGAATTAAACTATTCAATGAGATACAAGTTTAACGTGCACACTATTAAAATAAAATTATGCTACATACACATCAGTACAGTATACCCATATAAATACTAGGACATAAATAATATAATATACGGATATATATACAAATATATAATATATTACATATTTTATAAGCAACACATATAAAGAAATAATATAATATTATAATGGCTATGAATTTAAAAAACAAATAATTAATCGAAAGAGATAATTTTTTTTACTAATAGCAAAAATATATTTTTTGAGTCCCACCGCCGCCCTCCTATAAACAAGCCTTATTTATGGCAACACGTTTCGTTACGCGACGTAGTTCTCTGGAGGGTTTCCTTTTATTTCTGCTGCAGAGCCAAGACTGATAGTTGCTCAAGGCTATCTATGGGAACGGTGCAAACTTTCTGCTTCAGCTATCCCCAAAAATAAAAATCCAAGGGCGTAAGGTCGGAAGACCTTGGGAGGCAACGCAATTAAATCTCTTCTACTGATCCACTAAAAGTAATTTTCGTTATACTCACGAACTATTCGTGCAAAGTGTGCTGGAGCTCCGTCTAATTGTAGCTGCATGTGTCTTCTCAATGCAAGCTGCACTTCATCTAAAAGTAAAGATAACGTATTTTGGATAAAATCTAAATAAGTGTGTTGATCGAGCTTATTTGGTAAACGAAAGGGTCAAGGAAGTGTTCACCAAGTATTCCAGCATTTTATTCATTGAGAGAAAATTGGGTCTGAAAATATATTTCCTTGATAGCGTATGAGTTTTCATCGGCTCAAATATGGAGATTACAATGATTAGTAATATCTGTCCAAGAAAATGTTGCTTCATCCGTCCACAGAATCTTCCTTAAAAAATGGGGATTATTTATTTGCTGAGAAGTAATCCAATTACAAAAAACTGATCTTCGTCGATCGGTCGGTAATAGATTTTTCTCAAATGTTGAACACGCCGAAAGTGATAAAGACGCAGACCTTCTTTTTTCAAATTATCCATACTCTTATCCTTACTATTTCAAGTCTTATTAATAAAAGAGGAATAGTAGCTGTAGAGTCAACTCGTACAAGTCGTAACACCTCCTCTTCCACGTCTACATTTACCGCAAAAGCCAGTTATTTTGTTGTGAAAATAGTCCTCGTTCGCAGAAACGACGATGCACGGTAATGAATAACCGATCCCTAAGCACTGGCCTATCAATCGGCACGTTGTTCGTCGTTGTTGGTGCCGAAATGTTTAGCAAGTCGTGAATTGTAATTACAATATTCCTTAAATTTAATATTTGCCTGCCTAACAACGTCTAGACTCGTTGTCCTGTAGACAAACCCAATCAGAGTTACTGTTTTGTTCGTAATCCGGTGTAGTGATAAATCTTCCGTTGGGGTATAATTTACAGACTAAGTTTAAAACTAAATACGTGTCCCATGTGGATGATAGACATTTGGAAATTAATTTTGGCTTGGTCATAAGTAGTCCCTACAGAAACCTACCTATATCTATACCTATTTTTACCGAATATTAAAAATAGAGCTGAATGAATAGTATAAAGACTGGAATAGTTGGCGCCTTTATTGACCTGTCAGGAAGCCCTATATTATAAGGTATGTCTAAATCATAATAGTTGATGTTGTTATTACAAATTTTTTATGTAATGGAATAGTAAGTAATATGCAATTGTGACAATAAGGATATAACGTCTTTTGCGTGTATTCATTAAGTTTTTGTGAAAAAGATATCGGATAACTGACACGATACCATTGTAAGGTTTTCTCCAAAGCCAGTGGGGTTCCCTGGAAAGAAACGATAACATTTGAAAATTTGTGCAAAAGTGAATCAGTTTTTGCACGACAAGGCTGTAAAGAAAGGATTGCAAGGTTCACTGGGCCAGTATAGAACTAACATAATACATTCCGCTTGATCATTTATAATATTTCACCATGAAGGCATCAATGTTGAATGCAGATGGTTTTTTTTCCAGAAGTCATGGGTACATTTTCCGTTGTACAATTATGCTTCAGTCTGATAAATAGTCTATGAAGATTTCTAAAGCGACTGCACTTTTCCTAATTGGGTTTCTATGCACATAATATAATTTTTTCACTAGGTACATTTTTGCTTCCGTGACTCGATTAGCCGTATGTTGGCCTCGTAATCGTCCCCCAATTGTCGTATAGCAATGAATTTTGCTGTTTTAAGTCTCTTTGTATATACCCATCCGCAGGATATGACCGAACAAACTGACGCCAAAACGCCCAGAAATTAGTGAATTCTCTTATAGTCAATATGGTTGTTACAGACGTTACGTTGACTAAATATAAAAACTCTTGATATTTTTCCCAAAGACAAACAACCCTAAAGTTGATATCAAATGTTTTTTATTATATTTTAGAACAAATTTCCTATAATTCGACACATTCGCGAATGTATTTGTTACAAGCCTCCGAATCCGAAGCATAGTGTGTGTGATCTAAGTAAAATGGGCCACCAACGGCGGAAATGGACGGAAAATATTTTAATTCGAACGTTTTGCCTTGAAATTTAAATCTTAACAACTTCCGGAACGTCCGTACAACAAACGACGGTACCGGTTTCTTGTAGTTTGGATGTTTCCAATTTAAGGTTATGTTACGTTAAATGATTATAGAGTTTTATAACCTTTTACCGTTTGCAGCATAAGTGGGTCGTGTGCAATTACTTAGCATTCTTGAATAAAGTGTTTCAGTCTCCTGGCATGTTTATTTACCTATATTGTAACATCTTTGATGTTTTCGACGCGGCTTTGTGTTTGGTCCAGTTAAGTTGTAGGACCTGTCTTTCTCGACATCCGATAGTAAAAGCTGTTCTTGGCCCTTTCTAAACGGCGAGAGTCGTTTTCGGTAATCTGAAGCCTTAATACTCTCAACTAGTGTTTTTTCGAATAAGAGAGTCTCTTTTTACATCTTGGGTAATATTCAAATTTTTTTAATAAGTGCCGAGATTATCGTTACCGGTATTTTCAAAGCGTCGGTTGGGAAGTACTTAATTTACTTTCTTAAGCGTAGGTATGACATTCGGCAGGCCTGCTATACCCAACTCTAAGTGACTGAGCTTTCTTTTTGGCCATATTGGGGTGGTCTAGAATATTCCCCGAATGCCATGTTTGCAGAACAGAATGTCGTAAGAAGCGAGAGAAGCCAGCCTGCTTGGTGGCAAGGCTTCATATAAAGATTGTATTATCAGTATTATTATTAAGTCATTGATTTGTCATCATTCAATTGACTGGTATTATTATATTTCCGTAAAGCCTGCCTGACTAGCTTCTCCACCCTCCTGCTTGAGTGAGGCGCCAAACGAATCATCGTGTTCCGGTTGGGGGCTTGAAATTGAAAGCCAGTACTTTATTTCTTACCTTCTCAATTCCTGGTCGAAAACGCGTCAGTGATACCCCTTTCGTTTTTCTGATCTCCATGAGCGAAGGCAACCAATTACCATCAGCTGGCTCGTCTGCTCGTTTGTCGGCTTTTAACATAAAAAAACCGCTTGTCTCCTTTTCGAGCCGATTTTGTTAAGATGGCTTCTATTTCGGGATTAAATTTAGATGCTTTTGCCATCATGAAGGTTTTGGGCACTTGCATCTGATCTAGTAAATGCCTCTTGATATCCTTGTTTAATCCTTCAGTCACTTGACGTCCCCAGAGTCCACCGATCTCTATTTGAATTTTTGGTCCCAAGACTTTGCGTTTCTCTTTGGCTTAGTCCAAAATTTCTAATATTTCCGCTGTTAGTGACGTTGCCTCGATCAGTTATCATCGCCGGGGGTGGTTCGACCAACGGAGCAGTTACCGGAGTGTCAATCTCGGGAGCTTCCAGTGTAATATTCCGTAATGTTGTTTGTGTTCCAATTTGTATCTAATTATCTGCGTCGTTTATTAATTTCAATTAATAAATGTATTGTTAACCTGAATTCGAATCGCTGGAATTACGACTTTGTAAACGTGTCTCCAATCACCGAATTTTCTTCGGAATGTATTAGTCAGAATTTTTATGATGCATTCTTTTTCCATAAAGTTGAAGTATAAACCACTTTTTCTTCTTGAACCTTATATTCATATTCACTAAGTTTAGGATTTTTCATAAGGTTTAAAGGAGTAAATGCTGCGATGCCCGCACAAGAAAAGCGAATGACAGATTACGAACGCCACCACGCATGTAAGCTGCGCAGGGGGG
>PDGT01000071.1:1799831-1811894 GCA_003671415.1 Megathymus violae
AGACAAGGCAGTATACTTTCTGTTTAGGTCTAAAATTGTACTCGATGTCTAGTACATTAATGAATGTATGTACTTCCTAGGGAATATGTGAATCTCGAGAACGCAACGGTGAAATATAATTATTATTTTACATCGAAGTACATATGTCCTTCGGATTTAAATTACGTAAAATATCGACGTTAAGCGTTATGTACTAAAAACGACGAGTATTAAGCACCTTGTAATAAATTAGATTGCGGATATTTGGTCGGTGACAAAAAAGAAATTTAGAATTTAGAATTTTAATTCAATAGTTTTAATATCAATATTTTACAAGTCTAGCTTATACTTAATTATGGCAGCAACCCATTTAGATACAGATGCCATTTAATTGTAACATCCTTCTTGTGATATTTTGTTTTGTTCTTTTTATCCCTTTGGAAAATATCATCCTTATGTTCTCAACCGATAACCACACCCGCAACTACTGTTTCGGGTGATAAATGTCTAACGACCCACCCCGATTCCGTCCGAGTTGAACATTTTTGTGTGCATTGTATGTAGGCTATTTAATTACTATATATGGGTGTGTGTGTGTATTTAATTTAAATTTTTAATAGTTAATAAAATACTTTTTATTTATCCACTCAAGTTCAATTTTTTTTTAACTTGTGGTGGCAGGGGCGTGCGCTCCTTGTAGGCAGAAATGTAGTGCTTTTCTTGCCATTCACAGATATTTTAATAAAACGTTCGTACGTTTTAGATGACTTTAATTAATAGTAAATAAATGAATAAACAAAATATAATAACTTAAAAACGCCTAATATTTTATAAATTGCAAACACACAAACATTATGTTTGCTAGACGTTTTTCGACAAGCAAGCGGCGCTGCAAAATAATGTACCAAGGCATGCCATCGCGTTCGGCAGTAGTTTTGTTCACACATGTAAAGAAATTTAGGTGTCCGTGCACAGTTCGCAAACGTGTGTGCGTTTGCATTCGAAAGCCGCGGTTAGCCGCGACTCATGCGGCAGACTACGGAAGTTCGGCAGTTGGTCGGGAGTAAATCGGAAATGTTCGTTGCCTATAATCCGAATAAAAATAATAGACGTAAAAAGACTAATAAATCATTTGTGTACATTATGCATTTTTGTTTAGTAAGGTTTTATTTCTTAAAATAGCAGATATGTTTTGTGTTTCGCAGGGCCATTTTACTTTTTTCATGTGATAAACATTGTTTACTATTTTCTTTGCGCCAGTATATTTATAGTTTTCTTAAAAGATTTTTAATTTTAACATTTGAAAGTGTGTACATTTAACAGTTTATTTCCGAGTTTCTATAATAATTGTAGTGATTTGCTTTTATTAGTGCGTTTGTTGATTTTTTTTTAATGTTATTTGATTGTGAGGTTTGTGTTAGGTGTTAGGTGATAGGTGATTAGGTGATATAGTAATCTCAAGTAACCGGAACCTTGAATATATGAAAATTGAAGCTGACTAGGTGAGTAGTCATAATATTTTAGCTTATTATTTTACTTATTAGAATTTCTTCCGCCGCGACGATCGATCGCTGTTTTGTCTGCGTTGCCGTAGAAGATGTACATGAATAGTAGTACATCTTAGACTTGTTCTGTTGGCATGGTTAGAGAGTTAGTTAGAGATCCGTCGCGTGGTTGTGACTATGCTAAAAATCTATAAAAGAAAAAGTGTTTGTGACCGAGTACTCCGCCGCATACCCAGTATCATAATCCTGTGCACGCCGCTGTGTGGTGGGTGACACTTGATGTTAATAAAGTTTATTCAAATATTAATTTTAATAGCAATATCGTTACGTAGATGGTATTGCACATTCCTATTATTATTTATTTAATAAAAAGTAACTAAAATAAACTGTTTTGACCTAAGTAGGAATTGACTTTATTTTTTTTATATCAGTAGCTTTATGCAAAATTAGTTAATGCTTGAAAACAATCCTACTTGATGGTTATTGGTGATAAAGTCTAAGATGATGAACGCACTAACATATAAAAGGCTATTTACTTTCCTCTTGAACTCCTTTTGACTCCTCTCACGTCATAAGTAGGCGGTAACAATGTACCCTGTAGAAGAACTGAGAGAACAGAGAGACGGCAACCTTGCGTCTGTACTTAAGTCTTTGCAGATTGATTTCGACCTGACCTGAACCACCAGTGAACTTATTTGCACGCCTCTCCATCGAGTCCAAGGCAGATGTCAAAGTCTAAGTGTGAGATAGAGCTTTTTACAGGGTTAATCAAATTGGATGTGAAGTTCCGCCGCAACTTGCAATGACTCCAAGTTTCATGCAGCCGCTTTAGCCCTGACCTCGATGAACCGACCTAAAGTGAAGTTCGGGAGAACTACAACTCGCAACAATTGATTCTTATTCAAACTAAGTAGTTTCTTTGACTCGACCTGTCTTGAGTCTTCCTTTATTCGTATACTTGTAAATAACTCTACAAACCGAGTGTGTGTGTAACCACGTGTGTCTTCCTTGATCATTAATGTCCTTATTATTGAATAAGTGTTTTAAGAAAAAGTATACAAATAGTAATAAAGAGAGAATAGTAAAAAAGAACAAACATGAAATTATGAAATGATTGATAAGAATTAAAGTTTTAGGTGAGGGCGCTATTTGTAAACGTATTTATATGATACTAGCGGCCCCGTCCGACTTCGTTCGGGTTGGGCTATTAGTTATATATTATACATGTTTATTAAAATTTTCATATTTTTTGCCTTGATTTGACATATTAGGTTTACTGATATTTTATATAGCCTATCTGCACATTCACGTCAATTAATCAATCACTACATACCATTTATCATGAGAATCGGTTAAGACGTTCTTGAATTGCCAAAAAAATGGGATGTTCAGACAGAGATACATTACAGATAGATAGATAGATAGATAGATTTTTTATAGCCTATCATCTGTGCAATCACGCGTTTTCACTACCTACCAAAGCTCAACAGTTTTATATAGTAGTATAGATCTATATCTTTTATATTATATCTAAAATTTGTAAGTTTAATTGTACATTATTCCGAATCGACGTAGAAAATGTATCACATATTATAAATGTTCAATCCAAAGTCTGAGCGGGCCTCATATTGTTAGTTACTTAAAACAATATAAGAGTTTTAGCAAATGCTTGTACCATATCGATATTTAATAATTATTACATTAGTTTATCCGTTTCGAATAAGGAATCTTTTGGTCAAAACTATTTGGGGTACAATATCAGGTAAACAAAATAGTCATTTTAGAGGTACATTTCCCCGTAGGAAGTACAATTTCGCCGAAAATGTGTTTCGCAGAAAATATGATTTTTAAATTAAAATACATGAAGTCGTACAGATTTGCTACAAACTCAGTAAAACAAAATAATGTATCTGTCTCTCGTTTTTAATTTTTAACAGACAATAACTTTTATCTCGCTAAAATTTAATAACAACAATGTGGCTTTATCTGAAATATTTTGCGTAAAAAGTTGACCTATGTTTTGTTGGCCAAACTATAAGATTTTTTTCTATACTAGGCTTAGGTAAGTATTTTTTTCCGAGGATAAAACATAGTTCTCTAGATCGACATAGGGCACAGTGCGACATATCTTAAACAGTGGTTTATTACACATATATTGGTATAATATACGATAATTTTTAAATTTTGAATTGATCAATACTTTGTATTTTTATGCTAATACCCGACGAGCAGACGTATTTTTTGGTGGTAAGTGGTCATCCGTAACAATAAAGCATCAGCGACACGCTAACAGCCAAGATAGAAGAGGATAATCCGCTTATTACTGGCTTCTGGACACTGAAACTATCATATGTATAATATTTCATGATTTATTATAGAAGGATGTACGCTAATGTACATGACGCCATGCTTCATGTACTCAATGAACCTTAAATTTTAGATAACTGAGTAGCATTTGAGTATATAAGGTTAATTTTTTTGGATTAAAATTTTGAAGCTGTGTTTTAACATTGTTTTCAGTGATCACGTTTCCTGTTCTGTGTATGTAAATTTTTGCCCATTAACGATGGTTAATTTTCTTAATTGATGAAATTGTCAATCGCATCGTGTCATCACACTCAATCAATAGATGCTAGCTAGTACTATAAATACAAATACTACAAGTGAAAATATATGGACCGTATTGGATATATATACGTCGTATATAACAATAGTTTCGCGTTAATACTAAATATGAGCGATTAAATTGCGTGACATTTCGCTCGTTAATTTACCACTATTCGCTAATTTCTTTTTTGGGGTGAAATATCGTAATCCGATAATAACATTACATACATTTGTATAACTACCGTAAGAATCGTAACTAACTATTGTTTTTATTTATAGATGGCTAATCGAATCTGTATCACAACAAGCAACTGACAAAGATTTTAAAAATAGGTATTATTTAATGTTACCTATCACATTTCGTTAAAAAAACTCTAATCAAGATTGAACAAAAGTTCTTTCACGTGGCTAGGAAGGAGATAACTTTGAGTAAAATTTTTTAACATACGTGTGTTATAAAAAGTTATGCAACGTTACTTAATATGGCAGTTATCTATTACACTTAACTTTATCTTCTAATATTATCCTCAAATACAAAGGTAGCAAATAATTCCTGCATGCAATATAAAATGTTTGGGCCCCGTGAATGGATCGAAATGAACACATAGCTTTATTAGCTTTATTTTCATTAACCTAAAAACCTGGGAGTAATCCGTAAATCCTTATGAGGAGTGAATTTAATAAGTATTTTATATTATTTTAAATTTCTTATACACGTTTTAAAACTTTTTGGTTCGATAATTATTGAATTTCATTTAATTGAATACTGACAGGTGACATTTAAATATTCTTCATTAGGACAGTAGATCATCATTATTCTCCGTTAAATGTGAAAATTTAAATTGTTAATACGGCCAGTTTAAACGAAAACCTAGAGGAAAACTAAAATTTCTCCGACACGAATTTTTCAAAACTGCTATAGTGTTTGTTTAATACTTACATTCATTTATGACAATTTGAGACTAATAATCGATAAACCCACCCCGAAATCTGGTACACTAATAAAATTCATCCATACGTTTAAACAAAAAAATGAATATATGTAGATTAAAACCATTTAGATCTTTTTAAATTTGAATTGTTAAGATCAGACAGCAAAAATCTCATCCCAGAGTGTTATAATAAATATGTAGAATCAATCGAAACTAATCTAGCAAATAATCCGAAATACTTTTGGACACATAAAAATATCAGAAAATTCCCAAACACCTATCCAGCTCGTTAGTCATTTAATACAAATGTAGCTACAGCTCAATCAATGACAACAGTGACCCATTCCACTCCTATCATAGTTTCGTAGAAAATGTCCTTAACATTAGTCATATCCGTACCATACATATCAATCTATAGTAATAATTAAAATTGGAGTGTCTGTTTGTAATATTAAAATAACCGCTTTTTACTACATGCATATGAATGTATATACGGTACATATACCAAAATAACATTTTTTACAATTTTTGTGTGTCTGTCTGTCTGTTTGTTCCGGCTAATCTCTGAAATGGCTGAATTGATTTCGACGGGACTTTCACTGGTAGCTGATGTAATAAGGAGTAACTTAATCTACTAAATAACTTTTTTTTTAATAGTACGCAGACGAAGTCGCGGGCTCAGCTAGTATATTATTACGAAGGAAATCATTCAGAAATTAAAAAGCTTTGATACATAAAAGAGAGGGAGTACTACTACTAATTAATAAGTGTGTGGTAGTTTTATCTTCAACCATTTTTAGTAGATTGCTTATAACTGGAATATTTCCAAGTAAATAGAAATGCATAAAAAATGTACCCATCCATAAAAAGGGCGGTCGTAACAACATCGCTAATTATAGACCCATTTCGATGTTATCAACCTTGTTAAAGGTTTTCGGGTCACATATACATCCAATATTATCACGCCACGTTCACCAAGTGATCGCGGAGGCCGGAATCCAATCGAACTCGATCCACTATCACAAACTTATCTCTCTGTTGATTGGCGACCACAAGTGGACGCAATTTATACAGATTTCTCGAAAGCCACAAGGTGAATTTTAAACTATTCGTAGCAAATCTTTCATATGGATTGGAGTACCTCTCCTGGCGTGGGTATCCTCCTCGTGCCTGGCTGGTAGATATTCATACATAGTAATCATTGGTCATTCATTACATATTCGTCGTCGAGTACCCCAGGGATCGATTTTAGGACCACTTTTATTCAATTTGTTAATAAACGCTATTATCAAATACTCCCAATTTTTAATGTTTTATATATTGGCGAGCTATCTTAAAATTGCAATAGTGATTCAAGATCATGGCGATGTCTAGTTCTTGTAAGTACACATTGACAGAGTTGCTAAATGATGTAAACCCAACGGCATGGATCTAAATCTTACTAAACCCTTTTCAAAAAGCTTTATTCACATGCAATTTGTATTTGAAGCTAAATACACCATTAACAGCAGTTCTTTTCAGAAATGTGAATTCATTCGCGATCTGAGTGTGACAATTGACGCTAAACTACGGTTTGATATTCATATTGATAATATCTGTAGATCAGCTCGTAGCGCTCGGTTTTGTATTTAGAAATGCAACACAATTTAAAAAACTCCAAACCAAAGAACTTCTAAATACAAGGATCGTATACAAAGAATACAGACAAGATTCAAGTAAAACTAATTTACCGGATTAGATAAAAGATAACTATGCCAACAGCTATGAATAACTAGGAATTGGTAAGCCAATTGTGTTTTAAAATTTAATTTTCGTTTACCACGGTATCCTATATCACCTCTCATCCATCAAACCTATAAAACCAATGTTGCCCATCACACTTTAATACTTAGGTTGTAGTGGTATAGTAAAAGATCTAGAAATTTAGAAGATAGAATGTATTCAATTATTCCTGGCGGTTACAATAAATATAATACAGGAGATAATAGCTTAAGAAAGTAAAAGTCGCTTGTAAGTAACTAGGAAGGCCTATAGCTAGCTAGGCCTATCATTTCTCCGTCGCTCACCGGCGTGTAGCGCGCGGAGACTTATCAGATAGGAGCATGCATTTAGGGCGCACGGGACGATCGGAGTCCCCGGCGTTCAGCGCACGGAGACCTCGGCGACTGGAGCGTGCGTTAAGACGCACGAGACGTGCAGATTATCCAGTGTTCAGCACGCGTAGACCTCGTTAACCGGAGCGTGTTTTGGAATGCACAAGACCCCAGTGCCTCTGGTGTTCAACACACGAAGATCTCCTAAACTAGAGCGTGCGTTAGGGCACACGAGACATATAGATCCCGGAGTCGAGAGAAACAAGATTTCCGGCTAGGAGCGCGAGACTATTCCGTATCGTGATTGAAGTGCTGTGACTCCACCCGCGAGACTATTCAGAGCGAGACTTTCAGTGTCCTGATTAAAGTGCCATGAATCCACCCGCGAAACTGTTCAGTCTCGTCACAGCTCGCCTTTTATGTGTCGAATTTTCTGGAATGATTCTCTTCTTTGTGTTATTTTTTCTGAATTTAAAATTTTTTGGCGGCCTAATAAATGATGTAATGGTATAACATTCCTTTGTCTATAAACCTATTTAAGGTGTGTACCCGATAAATAAACACAGTCTTATTTCCGAGCTCCTACTTTTCATTTGTCTCCAAAACACCCGACCTTATATGGCGACCCTGCCAGGATTGCTTTGCCAGTGCTGCAGCTGCTCCGTGGTGGCAGAGTTCACATCACCGGGACCGGACGTTTGGGCTACTATGGTTTCCTCCTTTAGTCTGTGAGCCCCCCATTTTTTATTACCGGCTGTTCACTACACCACCGGGATAGCGCGCAACGAGAGATAGAAAACTTCCCCATTTTAACTTTTTCCTATCGGTTTATACTGAACAGACTCGCGCGTGATTTGTCTCAGATGCCATGACAATGGCAATGACATTACCAAAGAGAGCAAATTTATACATATTAAGAATAAAAGTTATTATGATGACAATAATTTAAGACATTTGCCAAATATTTAAGAACAATAACAAAACATAATAAAATAATTAAAGAATAAATGGATAAAAGAGACAGGAAATTATAAAAGAACTTAACCAAAGCATTATTATAAAAGTTAAAACTATGTGACTACCAAAATGTTACAAATACAAACATGTAAGTATCTAAATACTACAAGGTTGAACAGACTGCACAAGAAACTGATCTTTAGAGATAAGTCATTTGATTTGTTTAATGATAACGTAAAAAATTTAAAGATTAAATTCTAAAAATTGACGTCTAAGTGTCATAAAATATATCTTTTTCATACTATTAAATTAATATTTAAATATTGAACAACTTATTTATTAAATGTTATTGTAATTATACCTCTAATTTATCGTACCTGTATGAGGAATTATACATATGTAAGGAATCTACTTTAGATTACTTATTTAGAAGTGGTTTCTGTAATGCAGAAATAAAAATGAAACTATCGGTAATTGTAAAAGCGACCATCACCTTGTTGGATAATATTGTAAATTCATACATAAATTAATTCCATGAATATAAAATATATATCATGCATTCCACAGACTTATATGTAAATTATATGTCCATATGATTGAATGATGCAGAATATTTATTAGTTCCCAGATATACTATAACTATGACATCAAAATTTTACAAGATTGTTTCTTCTGCCCTTTGTTTAATATTTACTACTTGTGCTGCTTGGTCTAAAGTATTCGTATCTTTTACAACCAAATACATTTAAGTAACAATAATTAATCCCTTTATGTACACCCATACTATATTGACATGTGCGACCTAATATACACTTGGTGCAAGTATGAATACATATCCTTAAAAGGATTTATTCCTTCGGAGCGCGATATTGGCGCGCTTTGTGATTTATCGTGATTTATTTTTAATACGTTGTAAAGAAGATTTAATAAAATTTCCACTTCTAGTCTACCTTGAGGAAATTTTCTTGCCAAAACTGTTGTTGGAAATATTTAAAATTCCTCCTTAATTTCTATAGTTTATAGTAATTCTTTAAGACACGTTTTAAACATTTTTCGCAATATTACAACTATTTGAAATAATAAAAAGGAAAAAAAAATGTTTGTGAATGCTTTGATAGTCCTATGAACATTTATCGTCAATTGTCAACCCGATGAACAACGGACGAGGCTAACGGTCAATTCCTTTAGAGGTAACTGGTTCTGTACCACCTAGTTTAATTCCGATGGTACTTGCATGATGGTTAGCGTATTTTGCCCAACAGCCTAGGCATCGCTCACCCTCTTTTTAAAATCGACCGTTAAATGTTTCATACGTGTATCGGTCGCAGTTCAGAGACTCAGTAATACTGAGGGTTCCCTTATTGCCTTTTGTTCGGCAATATTACGGCGATGCCTTTGGTGGTAATGAAATCTACGGGCGACGGAGACCACGTACCATCATGTGGTTCATCTGCTCGTTTGTAACATAAAATAGTACAATGTCGACTGAGGTTTTGACGCTACTTTTAGCAACCCAATCAACAGTTTTATTGCATAAATTTATTTTTTATCTAACAAGAATATGTAATAACATTTACTGTAAAAAAAAAACTTAATAAGACGATAAATTAAGGTTGCATTTTAAAAGCTTCGAGTTCGTCGCACTTGCGCCAGACCTGCCTAGATCTTCTTAGATAAAGTTCACTCTGGCATTAAACATTATTATAACGATTTAAAAAAATTATAATCATTTTTAAGTATATTGTAATTACATTTATGCACGTCATGTTTTGCTTCTTCTACCATTTTAAAAAGGTGCTTTAACGTTAAGGAGAAGAAACGGCGAAGAATAAGCGTATGCTTATCCAAACACTTGTATTACCCATTACGCATATGTATGTAGCCCAAATTTGCCAGAAGAGCGTCTAAATAAAGTAAGACGCCTAAACAACGATATTTGTTGTCTTCAGCTTACGTAAATATGTATGTTATGATCATATCTTTCAATATTGGCCTCAACTTAAAAAGGCCATTACTCAAAGGCGAACAATTTTAGGATCCTTCTCCTATCCTTAATGATAATATGTCTTCAATATATCTTTAAAACAATTTTCATGAATAATTGCACAAATGATGAAGTACTCCGATCTTCTGACAATATTTTAAATTAGATAGATATACCATAAATCAGACCCTGTTTCTATCACTACTCCTTCACCAATTGACATCAAGCCCGCCATTTGTTATCCTAGTTTTAGATAACTACATAAAGATAAATAAAACCATTGGATAGATTTAGTTGATTTATTCATAGCTAATATTGTGGAATACTTTTCACCCCGGGAAATTAACCTGTTTCCGTGAAATAAGATTTTAAACTATTACATACAAGCAGCGAATAAAGTTCTGACTGTTTTCCGCAGTTACTATAAAAAGTGAACATATTTCTAATTATTACTATAACTCGGTAAATCGATTCCTAAAATAATATAATATGTTTATAAAATGTCTGACAAAAAAATTGTTTCGAATGCTGGTTCTTAGTAATTGTGAGACATACGTATACTGAACCAAATCGTGGGCTAGTTATTAGTAACACTTATACACCGATATTATATACCTAAAATTCCAGGGAATGGTGAAGTGAATGTCGTTCGCAAAAGCGCCTCTTTTGCATGAGAGAGAAACGCTGTTCGCAAGCGCGCTTATTTTGTAAAGAATAGTCGCTCATTAGTTCATGTTTGGCATGGGCACAAATGATGTTATAAACAAACTCAAAACCTGCCTGAATGCAATGGAAATCGTTAAGAAATCAAACAAATTGAAAAACTGTGCCATTAGAAATAAGACTAAGGTACTAGGCATAACGTTCAAGATCAGGAAGCTCAAGTGACGATGGGCAGGGCATATGATAAGAGGAAAAGACAAATGGAGTAAAATTGTGTCATGGTGGTATCCTAGAGATGGAAAAAGAAAAAGAGGAAGACCGCAGAAAAGGTGGGACAATGACATTAGACAAGTGGCAGGTGTGACGTGGAGTAGAGTGGCTCAAGACAAAAAGAAATGGAGAAGGTTAGAGGAAACCTTTGCTGACTTGCAAACAGATCTTCAGAAAATAAAAGAATCACTTAATATATTAAGTTGGAAATTTTTAATCTGTATGTATTTTTATTTTCATGTTGTTCTGAATAAAAGGCTATTATCTTTATTATATTATATTAAAGAATGCAAATCGTATAAGGATGGTAGCCGTCTTAAAGGATGTTTTGTGTTAATCTTGTGCAATCTGGACAGCTATCTGTCGCTGTACGCCATTTAGTTCGACTCTTAATAGTCTATATGATAATCTTGATATGTTATATAATTTTTCGTGGCCACTGAGTAAATATAACAACCGGTGGATTGCTCCCGCTACTTTTTATGTGGTATACCAACCGTTTGAAGACTTAATACTGTTTTTACGAAACAATTATTTCCGTGAATTTCTTCTCAACTCGCCTATTGATGGACTTGTCCTGCTAAGTAGTCGTATGTGCATGTCTTCCGTATAGTTTATACTATTAGTAACGTACATCTCGTAAAACAAAAAAAGCTATACCATGTTTCTCAGGGCCTCAAGAATCTGGTTTACATTAACAAGAAAAATCCTATAAATATGAATCCGATTATTTTTGACGACAAACTGTCCAAAATCATTAACCGTGAAACAAAAAATATAGTTTAACGTTTTGAAGACTGAGTTATTAGTCCAAATAAGATAATATTTTATAATTTATTAAATTAATTTGTATTTAGTATAAAGTCTACATACCAAGATATATATACCATCTATCAGCACTAGGTCCATAAACATCACAAATTTTTTTCGCGGTCTGCGTTGCATTTTTGCATTTTTTGTAGTAAAATCTTAAAACGTAGCGAATTGCTTCATTACACTCACTCACTCATCTTGGCAGTAAGCAAAATTATCTACTTTAAAATTTTAACTTTTTAATGATACCAAAACCGGTG
>PDGT01000071.1:1818848-1839979 GCA_003671415.1 Megathymus violae
CCCCACATATGGGTGTTTTTGTCGATGAAATTAGATATATTTCGTAAACTAAACTTATCGCTAGGTGATGACCGAACACACTGTACCGGACCTGACCGGACATATCCTGACTGACTGACTGATTCATTATCGCAGAGCCTAAACCAGGGATGTTATAGAGCTCCGTAACCGTAACCGAAACTATCGGATATGCGAAATAAATAAAGAAATAGTCGAAATCGTAACCGAATCCGATGAAAAAATTTCGAATAATTTCGGATATGGGCTGAGTCTACATTAAACACATGACAGGTATTCGCGGTTTGACCCAAAACACTTAATATTTTATCCTATTACTTTAAGGTATTTTTCCATTATTATACTGTTAAATAATACCCAGGAAGAAATTCAAGCTACTACCTTGTAAATATATATTTTTAAAGGTCTTAAATAATCTTATATTCGTAACCGAAATTATCTGAAACAATCCGAAATAATTTCATATCCGTAACCGTAACCAAAACCGGTAAAATATTACATATCCGTATCCATATCCAGATCCGAAATTTCATATTCAAAATTTCATATCCGAAATTTCATATCCATAACATCCTCGCCTAAACTACTGCGGCTGCAAACATAAAATTTTGACAATTCGTTCCTTTTATTATAGAGGCACCCACTGAGGAGGATTATTTGATATTATACCCTAATTGTGTTCAATATAAAGTTGGAAAATCCACTGATTTTAAAGCAAGCACTATGAAAACTTTGGTTAGATAGTAATTAATATAAGTTTCAACGTTTTTGGATATCCCCAACCCTAAAGAGATAAATGAGGAATAAAAGTTTGTATGGAAATCCATTATTTTTTAATAAGGCCCTATAAGTTAACAACGGATTTGGATATGATAATTTGGATAACATGGATGAGATTTTTTCAAAACTCATGTCTTAAGTAGGTTATATAGTAGTGACTATAGATCAAACACATTTTGACTTCCGTGCAGGCAAAGCCGCGAGCGACGTTATTTTTTACTGTCAAGATACTAACATGGTGTGTTTTAGTATGATGTTTATTAAAGTTTAGTATATCAAATAAAATATCTGATAAGAAACCATCCTACACGGCGCGTATGTGTACAAGTTACGGGAAGGGCCTACCTTAATATATAGGCGACGATCGCGCCTGAATGAAAATCAGCTGTGAGGGCTATGTCTGAAACTGCATACCTACTATGATTTTGCTGACCTTTACAAAAATGTAGATAACTATTAGAGATTTATATTTTTTATCAATCGCTCCTTGTACAAAATATTAGAAGATTTTATAGTGTTGTTCAATTTTGCGGTTACTATTGTTTTTACCGATTCAGCCAATATTCTGTTTGTTAGACTTATTTATTCATGGGCAAAATTCTTGAAATAAACAAAAACATGAATAAGTCCCGTTCGTGATGTTAATTTTATTTCCTTCTGCACAGTTCGCCTATAGTGACATCTCATAATTAGTACTCTACATATAAATATTACGTTACTAATTTCAGGAAGCTTTCTACGAGCAACTGGAGAAGCATGGCGGGGCAACGTCTGCGACGGGCACGGAGCGGNNNNCGATACGTGCCGGTCTCCCGCCACGATCAACTACGGTAAGTGTTTTGTTTGCCCCATTACGTTCTCTACGCTTACACATTCGCTATCTGAACCTAACCGACCAACTTATTCCACGAGTATTTATGACGGTTACCCTACCCTATCGATTCCGTTGGTTTATTTGAAAGGATAATAACCACCAACTTCTTGACAGGCATCTCGTTAGGTCGTCTCTAATGGCGCCCATGAGCGGTAATGACATTTTACCGGCTTTTAACATGAAAAAAGACTTCCAGTTTATGTTTGCGTTTTGTAATTTAATACTCTACCATGCTTCTTTTGCGTTACGTTAACTATTTCCAATATGTGATGAAGCGGCTTTCTGAGGCAGGTACGACGGAAGCGGTGCACGATCGCGAGCACCGAGCTTTGGCCGGGGGACATCCAGAACACGATATTCTGCGCAGGAGCATTACGATCCCGTGGACTACGCGGCAGATAGACGGTACAGGTACTCGATAACGTGCCCACCTATTCTGTGATGTGACCTGGATAGCTCATTACTTTTTAAGCAAATTTTTCTCGCACTGAATTTATTGATTATAAAATAATGATGCATAAGATGTTATCCAGTTTAACATATCACAATTTTGGTGTATATATATATATATATATATATATATATTTATTTATTTATTTACTTCCATGCTTTAAATCCTCTATAAAAGATTCTGAAACAGTTAGCTTACTGCCAACATTAAAACCCCCAATAACTTAATAACCATTATATCATCCAACCAGATGATATAATGTTGTACTGAATTTCATAATAACATTCCTTTGTTTCTTTTCGATCCCTTCTATGCAAAGGGTTTTACTCAACAGACAGCCACATTCTTACTGCTCGATGTGTGGGGTATCTCTATGAATTTAAAAAAGAGAATATTGTCATTTACGCGCGTTTCACTACCAGAACGCCATGCGCCGTAAAAAAAAAGTAGGTTATTAGAATCCCCGTCATTTTTCTTCGATATTTTTATTGTTTTGTTAACAAAAAAAATTAGCAAAAGTGTAACAAAAATGTGTTACTATATAAAATGTGAATTACTACTACAATATACATATAATTATTTCATTAATACTTAGTTTATTTGTATATACTCAGTATTGGATGATATTAGGTTACTGAGACTGGCTGTTTTAATGTTAGCAGTAAACTAACTGTTTCAGAATGTTTTGTAGAGGATTTAAAGGATGGGAGTAGATAGTCTTATATGCAACTGTTGATGATTAGGTATTAAAACACTCATGTGACACTATTATCACACTCGGTTTCGCCTCGTGTGATAAACATACGTTCGTGTTTTAATACCCCTTATTATACAACAGTTGCATAAATAACTATTTCTTTGCAGCTGATAAATGTCTGTATTATACCTCGTACAGCATTATCAGAATGGTTACAGAAGAACTGTGGTGGTAATTGAGTGAATATTTGATAAGTGGCTAAATTATTACACCAAAATTATGAAATCGAATTATTTATTAATATTGTATTTAATTCCCCAGTTATATTTACTCCTTGCTATGAAATGGATTTTCAAACATTTTCTTCGTCTCGCCTTAATTTCCTAAAAAATATTTTTCCTTTTAGGTGGCATTTTGTTAATAATGACCTCAAAAGTACCATGTTTTAAGAATAACATAAATAGGTGCAGCATGAAATGGATAGACAAGCGTAATTAAATTATAAGGGTTCTTTGTTACTATGGAATAATATGTAGGATTGAAAATCATCCCGTCGTCGAAAATCGCACATTCAATTAGCCTGCCAAAGTAGGGACACGAAAAAGACTGCAGGAAAACGATGTGATAAACAGTAAATTAACATTTGTAATTAATGACATTTAATTAGGATATTATCATTGTTTGGGTGTTTTAGGCCTTCGATAGTTCAGTGGTTGGTCGAGCTACGCTGATTCTAGGTTTTTCTGCTTAGTTGGTGAACACAAGCATTACCCCCCGATACAGCACAAGGAATTCACTCACCTAGGCTGGAGACTAGAGCTGGCGTACTCATCGGCTTTTGTCGTTCGTGATGCTCTCTGTACTTCTTCACTGTCGTCTTCTAAATCCTTAACCGATACCGTGAGAAACCGATGATAAGAATGTGTCAAGCGCCTTCGAGACTGACCGTGTGACGAGCAAACCGGAAGGCGTGGGGTCCTATTTACGACTGACCGGCGGGCTGCGCTCGCGCAACTCGGGCACAGCCCGCCAGCCGTGGATTTTGCGGACATCCTCATACCGCATCAGAAAGGCAATGCTTATGCGTAAACAATCATTATTATTATTGTATACATGAATATATAAATGAGAAGGTCGCCTGGAAATAACAGTGCCGCAACTGATTCCGCGTAGCTCATTATTAACGCGTTCCGCGTACTTATTTTGTAATGACCATGTGTTGTTTTAAAAGATGTGCTAAGGAGTTTCTTTTGCCGTTTCTTTTCCTCAATGTTAAAGCACCTTTTCAAAACGGTATTGAAAGCAAAAAATACGTGCCTAAGTGTATTTACAGAATACGTAAATGACTTTGAATAAATTATATTAAATGCGGTATGGATGCAATTTCGATATATACAATAGATATAACAGAGCGGATATAATATAACAGAGATATAACAACAAACACTTCAAATAATTATAATATAATTAATAATTAAATATTGTTGGTAAATGTATTATATGGTCAAACAAAAATGTATACACATGGAACTAACATTAAATTTATGTTAATGTATAATTAATTACCTTGTAAAATATTCTAGGAGATTACATGTTGCTCAGTACTATATATTTACCCCATTACAGTTGTCTCATACGCGTTGAAACGCATCAGGATGTACGCTACTGGAGAAATTCTTGGCGGACAATTTCGTTTGAAGTGTCAACTGCCACTCTCTCTTTAAACCAAATTTCCCGAAATCAAATTATAAAATGTTCATCACGTGAACCATACATTGGATCTAATTTCCGTTTATTATTGATTAATTGAAAATTAATTAAGCATAATTTCAGTCCAAAATATTTTTTATTGTGCATTTCTGCAAACGCGCAAATATTTTTAAGTTTAAGTTTTTTAATTTTTGTTTCATTTATTTAAATAAATAATAAAATATAGTTAAGTGTAATATATTTTTTCACGTTACTGGCAATAATCCCAGTTTTGTCTATCTGTATGTATGTGGTAATTAGTTGATATACAGGGTGTTCCGTAAGTAGAGGACCAACGGGATGTGGGTGATAGAGGGGATCTCTGTCTATTTCAAACACAAAATTTTATTGGCCTAGGCCTTATAGTTTTTTTTAGGGTTTTTTTAAATCTTGTAACCTAAATACCGATATTGGAAATTTTACTGTTTTTTTTTACCATTTTAAGTTTATTTAATTTAATGCAGATAGTAAAACATATGTCATCGTTATTTTAAAAGTTTTTTAGTTCAAATTATTAGTAAGATAAGAATTAAGCATGTCATAATTTATTAATTTAGACAAAAATTTAATTACACAAAATGAAACATGATCTTTGATTCATCGTGGTGTAAAAATATTTATGGTAACCTGGTGGAACTTTATTTCAAAAACATCTTCAGGGCATACTGAGTTTAAAAACGTATAACAATAATACAGCTAATGAAGTAATATTAAAAAAAAAACAATGTTAACGACTATAGCCATATTCCCAGAAATGTTTACGGACAATGCAAGTAGTTCTGAGAACTGTATCGCTGTTTCATTCCTTGTCGGGTCGCTATTTTTTTATTCTCAGCCGCTATTGGCTGACGTCCTATGCCCGTTTCCTGTTTTCACGCAGGACTCTCAGAGTTTTGCTTATAGTTCGGATCTTCACGTGTTTTTTACTTCGCTTCCTTATACTAAACGACGTTTGTTGAAACCTTGTTTGTGTTTGTGAGTTGGACATTGATCGTTTCAGTACTGTAAAATGCCTCATACATACAGTCCTCGTGAATATGCGGAAATGTATTACATTTACGGTTTGTGTGACGGTAATGCTCGACAAGCCGCTCGTACATATCATGAGCGCTACCCTAATCGCAATAAATATCCTGATCATTGAGTTTTTCTGCCTGTTAATAACGCTTTCTTAGAAGGACGAATTCCTGGAGTCGGAAATCCTGAAGGAATGCCTAGAAGAGCTCATGAACGTTAAGTGTTGGCTGAAGTAGAAGATGATCCTGCCACAAGTATTCGTCGTATTTCTAGACGCACTGGTTTTGCAAGAAGTACCGTACACCGTATTTTAAAACGCAATTCATTATATCCCTATCAAGTACAATGAGTGCAAGCACTTCTATCTACTGATTATCAAAGACGTATTGATTTCTGTCGAGAGATGTTGCAGCGATGACAAGATCCACTCTTTTTTAATTCCATTCTATGGAGCGATGAATCATCCTTTAGAAGGATTGGGGTGTTTAACATTCATAACTTACACCATTGTAGTAGTGCCGTAGTGAATCCCCCAATAGTAAGGGAAGATAGATTTCAGCATCAATTTGGAGTAAATTTGTGGGCGGGAATCTTGATGGCAGAATCATTGTACCATTCGAACTACCAAAGAGGCTTAATGGCAGGGGCGTGCGCTCCTTGTAGGCAGAAATGCAGTGCTTTACTTGCCATTCACAGATATTTTAATAAAACGTTCGTACATTTTAGATGACTTTAATTAATAATAAATGGGTTCGCATGTGTGCAGTAATTTCGGTGTCCGTGCACAGTTCGGAAACGCACACACCCATGAATATCGAAAGCCGCGACTCCAGCGGCAGGCTACGGAAGTTCGGCAGTTGTCGGGAGTACTCGGAAATGTTCGTTGCCTATAATCCGAATAAAAATATTAGACAGATATCTGTTTCGCGGGAGGCCATTTTGCTTTTTTCATGTGATAGGCATTGTTTACTATTTTGTTTGCGCCAGTACATTTATAGTTTTCTTAAAAGATTTTAAATTGTAACATTTGAAAGTGTGTACATTTAACAGTTTATTACTGAGTTTCTCTAATAATTGTAGTGATTTGCTTTTACTAGTGTGTTTGTTGATTTTTTTTAAATGTTATTTGATTGTGAGGTTTGTGTTAGGTGTTAGGTGTTAGGTGTTAGGTGTTAGGTGTTAGGTGATAGGTGATTAGGTGATATAGTAATCTCAAGTAACCGGAACCTTGAATATATGAAAATTGAAACTGACTAGGTGAGTAGTCATAATATTTTAGCTTATTATTTTACTTATTAGAATTTCTTCCGCCGCGACGATCGATCGCTGTTTTGTCTGCGTTGCCGTAGAAGATGTACATGAATAGTAGTACATCTTAGACGTGTTCTGTTGGCATGGTTAGAGAGTTACTTAGAGATCCGTATAAAAATTTTGTGTTTGAAATAGACAGAGATCCCCTCTATCACTCACACTTACGGGACGCTACTTACGGGACACCCTGTATATATTTTGAATAGTCGATATTCTATTGATCAATTAAATAAATATTTTCATTTTATGTCCTTTCAGGGTGTACGATGAATTAGGTTCTAGTCCGCAAACCGATGAAGCTACTTATGAGGATCGACTTCAATCTGTCGTCGTATCACCTCACCGAGGCCATCGGCATCGGCGGGACTCCAGCCCCGACGAGCGAAAGCACTCCAAGGTATTTTGTCACGTCATGTGATTTTTTTTATTTTTTTTTTATGTTTACACACTCACACCCCTGTGTTGCGGGTGGCATGGACATACACAATTATCACATCACAAACACCCATGTCCCGAGAACAAACATTTATCTGTCACATAAATATCTAACCTGGCCGGGAATCGAACCCCGGGACCCCACGCTCGGCAGGCAGAGTCACTACCAACTGGGCTACGGGGTCGGGGGATTTCACATCGCCTTGTGTAGAATCAAGGTTTTGCGTTTCGATCTTGTCAACTTGGCCGGTAACACATCACCACTAGGGTTTCCAGAACCGGAGGGTGTTAGTGGAACCGGCCTCAGCTGGAACCGAGAAATTCCGGGACTTTCAGGAATTTTGGTACCAGAATAAAATATTTCAAATTTACAAAGTTTTGCTCAGAAAGACGAAAATCGAGTTAGGATTACTAATACAGGCAAGTTAGGATTACTTAGGCAGCTTTATTAGTAAATTGAACATTTTAATAACCCTGAATTTTTAATTGTTATGGTTAAGGACGTAAAATTACATAAATCACTTATTAAAAATCATATACATATTCACAATCATAAAATAAAATAAAATCATAAAAGCGAAGATATATCACAAGACGACGCCGGCTATTGGAAGTTAATGAAAGGATAGAGCGAGCGATACGTTACGACGCGAAGCGCGACTCCTAACCATGCAGTTCGATGTTATACGCAACTTTGAGTACTTTAACTTCATGATAATTCTGTTGAATAATTACTTTAACATTATTGCTGTTATTAAATCAGTTAACTGAGATTTTGTAACTAAAAGCACTCGAAACAAAAAAG
The DNA here is from genome assembly GCA_003671415.1 of Megathymus violae. Lineage (NCBI taxonomy): Eukaryota > Metazoa > Arthropoda > Insecta > Lepidoptera > Hesperiidae > Megathymus > Megathymus violae. The sequence continues at coordinate 1,826,986 of PDGT01000071.1, forward strand.
GCCTGAAAGTACCGAAAAAACCGGGATAAGAAGTCTCTGTCCTGGTTCAGAAAAAAATTCCCAGTACCAGGATTTCGCAGTACTTTCGGTTCGGGGAGTTCCCGGTTCTAAACCCTAATCACCACTTATCATAAGGTGACCTGATTGCTCTTGCTTCGGCAATTTTCGTAACTCTGTGTAATGTGCAGTTATAATTAACCCTTTCCACTCCAAGGCTGTTTTTGTTTTTATTCCACCAGCTCCACGCTAAAATTACGTTTTTTACTTTTAGTGTTTTTTGTAAAAAAAAAACGAATTTTTCTTATTTAATAAACTTTATTTTATGAGTAATTACATGATACTATATTACAACACCCAAAAATGCTTTCATTTCAATTTCATTCACATCTGTCCATGTTTTCCAAATAGAATATTTAGATATATTTTTCAATTTTCAAATACATTGTCCAACTCTCTCATATAGTCCTCATCGTCACTACTCTCAAATTCGTTTTCAATTAGATCTATATTTTCGGTTATTGACCTTTTAGACACCTTTTGCTCTATTTTTTTATGCATGACAGTATGGAAGGTATATACTTATATGCAATTATAATCGACCGATCACTACTTTCAAAACGCGTTACTTGTTGCACCATCAATCCGTGTCCGTGCCCCACAGCGAATTGATTCAGTCACAGTCGTATCCGCCAGGAAAATTCACACCATACATGACATTACAGGTCTTTGCATGAAAACAAACACGATGATGCACAGAGATAAGTTGTTTACGACGCGAACATATAGCGGTGCGATAACAACTAGTTTTATTATGTAGCATCGATAAAATTTAATTGAATTATAGTATCTTACGATTCTAGAATATGTTTCATTCATTCGTGATTCAAACATTTTAGTAACAAAAATCCCTCCTGTTTTAAAATTTTCCGCAAAAAGAGGTATTACACCATGTCGAGTATCACTCGACACTGGAGCTAGTGGAACAAAATCAGTGTCGAGTGACACTCGACATTGGAGTGGAAATGGTTAACGTTGGGTACAGATATCCAAACTAGACATAGTATCATTAACCATTTAACATCACGTGAATTGCTTTTTTGTTTGCCATTTTCATTGAAACTAAAGTCTACTTGGTTTTTTTACCTTGGTAGGACCATAAATTACCAATCGAAAAACATTTAATTAGCTTACTATTGATTTGTACAATTTAGGAGCGACATCGGAGTCTCGGCGTTGCGTCTCGTCGATCGAGGTCGGGGTCTCGCGGTGAGCGCCACGCGCCACGTCGCCGCCACCGACGTCGTCGCGACGGCTCGGGTTCCCGTGCCGGCACACCCCTTCGCGATGAACCTGACGCACCGCCTAGTGAGCCGCGTCGCCCGCCTAGAGATCGCCCGCCGCTGCCCATGAGCCTCCCGCTTCCTAAATTCGCGGTGCAACTTCTTCGCGCTGCGCCCCCCGCACCCCGACAGCCACCACCACCTGCACCAGCTCCTGATTCTCCACCTCGTCCACCATCGGTGTCCTCTTCTAGTGGTGGCTCTGCACCTCACTCTCCGTCGCTCGAAGAACGCATTCGTTCCCTTGACGAAAAGTATGAGAAGTGGAGTGGCTCTGCTCGTGCTGTTAATGACGCGCCAGACAGAACCCGTCTTCGTCATCGACTCCTCGAAGTAGACATTAATGAGGTGAAGCCCTCAGAGGTGGTTCGGTCATTACTCGCCAAGCGCTCCGTGTTCGATGAAGACTCTGAGCGGTTGGAAGGCGCCGTACGAGCCCCCAGCCCCACGGGAAGCCCGCGGTCGCGGGGTGCAGGTCCACTGCCGCGTGCTCTACGGTACCCATTTCCTACGCATCTTCCGCCTGAACCCGATTCCGAGCCCGATCGCTCTGATCGCCCGGTCGATCCTCGCCTCGCTCGTGCCGATCGTCCAGAGCGCCCTGCGCAACCTGACCGACTTCTTAAGGTAAACGAAGCCGATTATAGAATTGAACCTCGAACTCGTCCCAGGACACCGTCTACCGATAAACTCCAAACAGATGTCTTTGAGTCAAAGATCATCCCGTCGGTGGATAAGGAGCGTCCGGATTCTGAAAGAGAATCTACAAGAAACGATAAACGGCGACGAAATTCGTGCCACGGAAAAGATGAACAACGAAGTATTAATTGTGTCGATCCGGAAGATATTTTAGAAGCACTTCGTGATGGACAAGAGAGTGAAACTATTACTCACCCAGGTTCTGGAGATAAACCACAGGTTGGAGAAGATTCTAATGTAGTTCATAAATTACGCACTTGTGAAGAGTTAAATAAATCAGGTAACGATATTCTTAGTGGTAGTATACCAACGGGACTCGATTTACCAAAATCAGACTTGGATAGTAATTCTGAAGACAGAACGAGAACCTCTTGGATATCAAACAGTAAACCAGACAGAATTACTCAGTCTGACAAATCTGTCAGAGAAGTCAATGATACTAGTTTTCGTGTTTGTGAATATAATTCTAGACTCGATTTAAATCACAAGGATGGTCTCAAACATAAAACTATTTGCGAAACTAAATCAGAGGAAACCAATAGTGAAACAAAAAATGAAATTGAAAGACTCAAAGATAGTGCAATCCCAAATCATATTGATAAAGAAATACTTTCCTTTCATATTAATATACCTAATCACTTGAATGTGATAAATAGTATTGAATCCATCACTAAACCTTCCGAATCCAGTCATGAAATATCCAGCGAAAGAAACGAGAAACAAATACATAACCATATCCATGTAGAATCATCTCAGAAAGCTAAATTTGAAAAGGAAAATATTGAACATGACAAATCTCACGATATATTAAAACATGTTAATAATGTTTATGCTAACACCGATAAAAGAGGAAATGAAGGTGACAAAAAAATAGATGACGGTATAATAACTGAACGTGATAAAACAAAACAGAACAAAGATAGGACAGAAAAAGACAAATATGACAATGAAAGAGATAAGGTCAAAACCTCTAAAAATAATAAAGCTGAAAAACATGAGAAGGAAAAAAAATGTAAAGATGATATATTTTTTATTCATAAAATACACACAGATAAAACAAATAAAAAATGTGAGAAAGACCTAGAAAAATCCGATGATAAACATCGGGATCTGGATAAAATAAAACATGGCGATGAAAAGCCCTTACGCCATGAAAATCATAGAAAAGATCGACATGAAAAAGATAAATCAAAACACAGTGTAGAGTCGTCCGAATCGTCCAATAGAAATAAGAAAGAGGAAAAACACAAATATGAACGATCAAAGAAAGATAGTGAAGTAAAGCGTGATTCTAAAAAGGAAACTGATTTAACTAAAAGCCGTAAATCTTCTAAGGATGAATCTTCAAGAGATCTCTGTAGGAAAGATTCTACTGATTCATCTGCATCACGGACGTCGCACGATTCGACAAAATTGCGCGATTCTGATAGTAACGATATCAAGGAAGAGTCCCGAACAAAACATAAAGTAAGTAGTACTGAAAATTTTATCAAAAATGAACATGACAATGATGCTGCTACTAAAACCTTAGACACAACAAAACTAGATCCAAAATCGAAAGTCAAAGTAGAAAATATTGAAGAAAAAGATACAGATCAGCATTTGAAGGTTAGAGTTGAGCAAAATCATGAAAGCGGTTTAACACAACAAAAACATAAATTAGAAAATATTGAAAAACAAAGGCATTACTCTTTGGATTCTTCTGGGCTTGATTCTAAAAGAAAAGAGCGCTTAAATTCGTGTTCTAGTTTACCGTCCAATATTGGTCATAAACGTAGAATTTCATCTCAAGATAGTCTCGATTGCTTAAACGATGAAAACAAAAAGTGTAGAAGTGATATAAAATGCCCTGAAAGAAGAGACTCGAAGGATTCTCGTAGTACAGAGAGACATAAAAGTACTAAATTTAATAAAGGGCATTTTGCTAAAATAATAGAAAGTAAAACAAAAGACGATAAAAAGAATCAAGTGAAGCCCCCAGATGAAACATTTTTGCAACTAAAAGAGGTCGATGGTAAAGATACGCTTGTTACTGAAAAAAATAAAAACTCAAAGAAGAGCTTAAAAGAAGATAATACTGAAAATACACAAACAAAATCGGGTGTCCAAAGTGCAGTGCTACAGAATGATTTAGATTTTCTTGCCACTTTAGAACTACGTTCCAGTGAAGAAGATGAAAGACAAAAAGCTTTGAGAAAGGAAATGAAAGAAAAGAAACGTATACAACAGTTACAACAAATTCAAGAATTGCAAATGCAACAAGATGCATTACAACAAGTAGAAATAATGAACAAAATAAAAGAAGACAAAAAACATAAAATAGATGAAAAGAAAAAAGACCTAACTCGTGAAAAGCGCATGTCTACGGACAGAAAGAGCAAAGATGAAAAGGTTGATCACAGTAAGAGGAAGAATCGTAAGCAAGTTCAAAGTTCGGATACTTCTGATTCCGACGAACCAAAGAAACACTCCATTTTTGATATTGTTGATGATGGACCCACGTATATCTCTATGTATGATAAAGTGAAAGCTCGTTCTTGTAAAAATATGCAAAAACAGGAGGAAGAAAAGCGGCAAGAAAAAATTAAAGCCAAATTTAGTCAATTAAAACAAAGTAGAGCCAAGCGTGAGGAGAAAAAGAGATCTAGTTGGGATGAGGATAGCGATTCAGATCACGAAAGGCGCAAATCTCATAAAACTTCTATGGATAGTTCATCCGAAGAGGATCACATTGTAACTAATAATAAGAAACACGATAGATCGCATATGCCAAATATCGATTATGATAGTCATAAGTGCAATGACTATTTTAGTGTTCCTAATAATGAAGAAGATTCTAGAAATAAATTGTCACGTAAAAATTCTAGATCAAGGATTATGTCCGATACATCAGAGGATGATGTTATCAAAAGAAATTCTAGTAAAAGTCCAATATTTGTAACCAAAATCAAAAAAGAAATTTTCTCCGACTCAGAATCAAACTTATCTAAAAGTAAAGATTGTGAAAGTCTGCCTAAGGAATCCAGTGATGATAAAATAAAAAGAACATCGTTATTAAACTTGTTTGGAAAAAGTGACAGTGACGAGTGTAAATTGAAATCCAGTTTAGAAATAGAAAATGATTATAAAATCTCATTTACGAAAGCATTATCTAATGAAATATCTTCTGAGACTGAATCCGTTACATCAAACAGAAACATTAATGAACAGCGGAAAAAGCACAAAAAGAAGCAGAAAAAACAAAAAATTTCATTCTCAGATGAAGAATTTAAAATTGATAACAGTAATGATAACGAACACAAGTATATAGAAAAAAATAGAAGACACAGTAATAAAAAAGAGAAACGTAAAGACAAAGTCCGTGAAAGTGTGGAAGCAGAAGAGATCCGTGATGAAAAGAATAAACTTAAAAAAGATAAAAAGTCACCTGGTCATTGCTTTGAATTGGGCTCTGATATTTCATCAAATAACCTTAAGAAAGACGGAAAAATGGAAGATATATTCGGTCCACTATCTGATGAGTCAGATAAAGAAAGTAATTTGCCAAATAGTAAATTAGAATTTGTATCCCAGAATTATGAACCATTACTCGGTACTACTAATGAAAAATCAAAACAAAGTAGTGAAGATCTAAAAAATAAAGAAGACTTTAAACGTAGAAAAGAAAGAAAGCGAAAAGAAAAGCGGAGTTTTATTAGAGAAGACGATAACAGTTTAGATGTTGACGCTGTTAGCAAAGCAATTGAAGCTCGGTTGTTTGCTGATACAGCGCTGATCGATGAGACACATATTAGGGTGGAATCGATTATTGATAATCTTTCAAAAAATAATCACGGTGATGATCAATATGTAAATAATATTAAGTCTGATGCGGGTAAAATTTTGGATAAACATACGGAAAATCTAAAAAGAGAAAACAGAGACAGAGAGCGAAAAAAGAAGAAGAAAAGGAACAAGGAGGATAGACAAAGTCGCAAAGAACATCATCACTTTTATCATAATGATAAAGACGATATTTTAGGTAAATTTAACTCTTATGACTGTGGAAGAGGTCTTGAAATAGTAACAAATTCAATGTTATTGGACATACCATTACCAAATGATGAACAAATAAAGGATACTACTACTAAGTCAAATGACTCACTTTTACAGTCCCCCAGTTTACCAAGATTAACTGAGAGCCCTTCACATGCACAAGCAAATAATAATAATGATAAGAATTCAGGTAAACAAGAAATTTCAGATATCATGATAATAGACGACAAGATTACTAATGTTTATGACGAAACAAAGTGCATTGAGGTTCATGACATACCAATGCCACCACCCTTTGAAAATATTGTGCAAAATATATGTGATGTACCACTTCCTAAAGACCCTCGACCAATTATGGAATTAGAATCGACGAATACTGAATCAATACCAATACCTAGCATTGAAATAGACGTTAGCAGCGAAGATAGTAATGAAAACGCTGTTCGGAGTATACCTAATTTGGATGAAGACTCCGATAAACATTCGGAAAAGCTTGAAGCACCTACATGTAAAGTTGATAAAAAATTGGAAGAAAAACCAAGAGCTATTATATCGCAGGAAGAAACTGAAGATGCCGTTGCTGCTCTCTTAGGTGAAAGTTTCGGTGGAAAGGCTGACACGTTTAGTAATTGCTACGAAGAAGTGGAGAATAACCCGTCTCTTCAAACTGAAATCGAAAATACGACTATAGAGACTGAAAATATTCCTGAGGAAGATGCTGAAGAAATGAGACAAGCAGTACAAAATTTAAATGCTAGTGAAATGGAAATAAAACCGGATACACCGGTTTCAGACAGTGATCTTTTGCTAATCGATACTGATACTGAAGAAACTGAAGAGACCCCACAAGATGCTATAGAAAGACTACCCATTAATATCATTGCAACAAACCAAGCTCTTAACAATGTAAAGTCAAATACATCTAAAATTAGTGAGGTATCGAGTATAATTATTACCAAGCCGAAATCTACATTAGTTCATTCGCTAAATCCTGAAAATGAAACAAATATTAAGTTAAATGAAAAAGAAATTAAGATACCCTTAATTAAACGAGATTCTATTCATCACTTAACAACAATTACAACAACCACTGGGACACCTGTTATTACCACGTGGACTTTATCTAATTCTAAATTAGTTGAACCTCAAGTTTTAAATTTGCCGTCAAATTCGATAGCAAGTAGAGATACAAATGAAAATAAACCAAAGCATATTACTGCTAATATACTGCAAATCAAGAGTCCTCAAAATCAAAATGTACAGATCAGTAGTCCCTTGAGACCAGTTATTAATTCAAGTCGAGTTACGGCACCTTATCAGGTGATCAATCAAATAATTCGTCCTCCGGTATCGATTATGCAACCACCTACGATAAAAATACCAGAACCTCACATATATCAAAAACCTCAGGGAATTGTTATATCCCCTAGAATGACAACCGAACCTAAACTCCAGAGTCCGAAATGTAGTCCACAGGGTGAGGCTAGAACGTCGCCGCGACTCGCAAACGTGACTGTTTTGAATACTACGTCACAAAATTTGAATCATATTGGGCTAACATGTCCGACTACAATACAGCAGCGATCGCCAGGTCAAGTTACTGTGGTGCGCATGCAACAGCCTCCACTCAGTCCTTTACAGGGTGTGGCCGTTCCGCACACAGTAAGAACTATGGTATCACCAAACAGACCAAACTCTGTACTGGTTCAAACTTCCTTGAGTTCACCAATCAATTTTAGCCGCCTACCTGTAACACCTGTTTTGGCTCCCATCTCGAAACCAACAGGGGCTAGCAATTTAATTCAACAGACCAAATCTGTCATTCCAACATCAGCATTGATCCAGCAGCAACAAAAGCTACAGAGTAAAACTGGAGAAATAAGAAAAAACGAGCAACGAATTATTGCCGAAAACGTGAATGATACTGCAAAAATAATTTTATCTCCAACTAGATTACAATCGAATACTAACGCTACTGTCTTGGCGCAGAATCGTTTGATTTCTATGCAAAATGCTGTTCACGTTGAAAAAATTAATTCTAGTTTACATTTAACTAACAAAGTATTGATCACTAATAAAAGTGATAACCATGTTCAAAAATCTGAGGATCATGTCCCTTTTGGGTCTCCACCAATAATTCACGTAGCTGGAGTGAATCAATCAGTAGCACCTATAATACAAAATTATACGAAACCAATTGTATGTAGTTTGCAGCAACCAAGTACCATAAATAGGGGGCAAAATACAAACGTTATACATACTTTGAATCAGCAGCGAGTATTGACAACAGCTCCCATGACTAGTGTTATACAATTGGATGCCAGTAAAGTGTCTTCGTCTGTTTTAACTATGGCCACAATTAGACATCCAACTGTTTTAACGAAATCTGACTCATCACATTGTACTGCTATTACAACTTCAAGTATCTCAAAAGTTGTTATGACTCCTGTTTTATTGAAAACATCATCTAAACCAGTTATGCCGAGTACTATTAAAATAAATACAAAAATGGACTTGGAACATGAAGAAGATATTCCGCCTATCTCAAGTAATCAAACATTAAATAATGAGGAAAAACTTAATGACCATAAAATAGAAAGCATGGATAAACATAAAGAAGTTATTAAAACTTCTAAAACACCGGAACACTTGTCGAAATGTGAGACGGATTTTGAAGAATTATTGAAAGACAAAACAAATGAAATCAAAGTTAGCATAAGTTCTGAAAATAAATTTGAAGTTAATGTCGGGAAACCTGTTACTGTTTTAACTCAGTATAATGAAAGACGAAAAAGTGTAGATACGCGTGAAAAGGTATTTCTCAGTAAGGAAGATTTTAATGAGGGTAATGAAAATGGTAACCGAGAGCTATCATTGGATGATGATAAAAATGAGGATATTGAAAACAAACATCAATCTAAGTTAGATAAAGAAGACAAAAATGATAAATTGTTTGATGAAACTATTTTGAAGGAAAGTGATTCTGCAACTATTATTGTAGAAAAATACAATACGCCATCTGCAAACATACTTATTGACAATAGTAAATTAGCCAGCAAAAGCGAAACGGATATTTCACCAGTAGCTAGAAAAAAAAGTAATGATGATCAAAATGATATTTTTGATTCGTTGTCCCTAGTTTTAGAGAAAAATGATCGAGAAGGTAAAAATTTAGATGAAAATGATTACTGGACTGCTAAAGATGTTAATATCGACTCAGTCATTAAGAAGGTTGACTCTTTATGTAATGAAAGTTTGGATTTGAATGTTGAAAAGGAGGTAATTATTAGCAATGATACAGATGAGTCTAACCTAACTGAACCAATCATTCAAAATGTGTCATTTGATGAGTCAGAGTTGAATAAAGTTAATTCTCAGCCTGAACCTACAATGGAAAGCACTATTTCAGAGGAGTCTACCATAGAAAAAAACATAGTTACAAGTAAACGAGGGGGCCGTAGTTTTAGGGGTAGAAAATCTGAAAAAATTCAAGATAGAGTGCAAACTCGTCAAATATCGAAACCCGCGAGAGGTACAGGAATTTCTAAACGAGGCAGAGGAAGAGCCAAAGTGGACAAAAAAATTAAAAACTTAGTAAGTAGTAGTGTAAATACCATACCTGGAGATGTTTACGACTTTCATGAAGACTCAGGTGATGAATCTGCGTCTAACAAACCAGAAAATAGACCTCGTCTTATTTTAACGATTAAAAGCCCATTGTCCGGTCAGTCTAATGCTACACCAACATCAACACTGAGCATAACACAAAAAGATACAGCGAAACATTTTGAAAAACCGAATAAGGATGATAAGGTAGATGTTTTTGCATCACCATCAACAAACACCAGAAAATCTAGAAGGCTTCAAGAGAAAGATGTTCATCGGACCACTGTGGATGATGTTATTGATGACGTGATCAAGGGATCTGCAGCTCAACCTAAAATTAAAGATTCTAACAAAAAAAGGGCTACCAGGCAGGCTAACGCTAAAAGTCTAACTGAGAAAAATCTGGGGTCAGACACTAGAAAGTCGCCGAGAGGTGTCAAAAGGACGAGGGATCGAAGTCTTTCGGATGCGTCCATGGATAGTAACGAAGAAATTTCTAGAAGAGATGATGTTGTGAAGGATGCAAAAGTGTCGAAGCTTACTGAACCAGCTGTGGAGCCAACCGTTTCATGTCCACCTGTGTTCGCAATATCCACGTCCAACCAAATACAACCCCCAGCTCCAACTACGGCACATACATCTAACACGCCCATGGTGTCACTCACAGTATCGACTGCGGTATCGGTTCCGGTGTCGGTCTCTGTAGCTACTTCAACTCCGGCCCCAGTTTCGGTCACGCAATCAATTTCGACTCCCATAATGAAGCCTCCAAAGAAAATGATATCGGAAATCAGCGCGAAATTGGCGGGCGCATTCGAAGCTGCGATTGCCGTACCCGTCGTACCATCAGTTTCCGCTGCCTCCATGACGCTTCAAGAGAGGACAGCCCCGCCACCAGAGCGGGCGTTCTCCGAAACGGAGCGGTCGGCGGTCCTGCCACCTAAGACCGCAGAGCAGATGTTGATAATATCTGGGGCGGCAGGCAACGTGCCGGGTACTATGGTGGCAGTGGGAGCCACCGAGGCTACGGACGCGCGTGGACAGTCGCCCGCGTTACCGCATCGCCCGCCCTCTTCTCATCGTCCTGCCGACCGAGCTACTCCTATTCTCGTCAGGTGAGTTTATTTCCAAGAATCAAATCAACAGGTTTAAATTGTGATAGTATAATTAGAAAGTGGTGTGTCGAAACCCAGCAGTGGGACTTTAGTTGCTATGAATTTATGTCATTGCTTACCAATCTTTTTGCCACTGCGCGATCTGGGCGAAATTATGCCTTGAACTTTAATCAGTGTGGGTAGTATAGTATACCTCATGCTTTTGTGAATATTATCAATAAAAATGATTTTGTAGCTATGTTTTAATAGCTTATCAAGCTTAGGTTACCAAAATATTTGTTAAATTAATTTTTATCAGATATTTATCTAGTTTTTTAATGTTTCTACTGGGAAAAAAATCAATTTTAAGTGATGGGTCACTACCCTGGGTAGGTACCCTGGCATAAATATATTTTGTCTGCGAATTGTCTTGATTTGCTTTTTGATAGTACAATATCTAATTTTACTAATATATAAAATTATTTGCAGAGGTGGCGATGGTGACATTGGTGCGGGAGTAGCGGGAGTGGCGGGAGTGGTAGGTGGTGTGCGTGGGTATCGTGGCGCTTACGCCGGTCCGGCCAGTCTGCCCCGTGGTGCACACCTTCCGCAACATCCACAACACCCGCAGCACCAACAACATCCGCAACTCTCGCCACATTCACAACATTCGCCACATTCGCTCGCCAAGCAGGTTCCGGTCATCGGTTCACATCACCAACTTAATTCAGGTATGATTTATAACTTTATGAAGTATGTAATGTGGGGATAAAGTAACATTTATATTCTATTCTATTTTTCATATTTTTATGTATAGATGTATAAAAAGTAATTAATTGAAATAAAAAACTTGGTTTTACCCATTCTTCTGCCGAAGTCATTTTGTAAAAAATATATTGTAATAGAATCTTTCAAGGTATCCAAGGCTTTAATTTCTTAGTTATTCCCCGTGATTTCAGAAGGATCTGGTAAGTGGAAGTTTAACAGATTTTAGTATTAATTCTCGAGGAATTTTTGGTATCAAATGCAATAGAGTTTGTGAGTTCTTATGAGTTACCTTTATTTATGATATTCGTAATGTATACATGGTGAGTATTCATTGTGGAATTCCTGATAAAATATTTTGTATGTGTTTTAGCGTCTCGAGTGACTATCACCAGTGTGCCCGCGGTCAGTCCCCAAGGCCATATGTCACTAGTGAGTAACGTTTACTTTATTGTATACTATATATATTTTTTATTCCTACATAATTATTTTCAATCTCTGTCTTTGTCTGGACGTTATCGCCGCCGGACTCTATAATGCATACTATTTAGTTATTTCATACTGAAAATTCTGTTCATGCTTCCTGGGATAGTCGGCGGAATTAGTTAGAAGCCCTCCGCCAGCACATCAGCAAACTTCACCTATCACTCCGGTATATCACAATGTAAATAAAACATTATTGTACGTTATAATACATTTGGATCATTATTATGAGCTCCTTTTCAATTGATATTTTGCTTACAGGGCGAGAGAGGAATGTATCCTCACTTTTCACATCAACATTATCAAATGTATCAACAACATTTTCGAGCCACTCAGGACCAGTGTCGGACTTCATCCTCTCCTTACCCCAGGTATGTTTTTTTTTATTTCTGTTTCGGTTTATTGTTTGTTATTTTTAGCACTTATGACCAGTTGGCTTTTCTTAACCTAGTTAAATAATTTCGGCAAAACTTCTTCAGTGGATTCCTTGCATCACAGGGGGTTCTTGAGTCCTCGGCCGCGAGATAATTTCATTTAGGTTTGTCGGGTAAGAATTTGTGACAGTTGGCCATTACTCCTCCAACAATCCATACGCTGCAGGTGCAGTATGTTCCAGGGCTAGTTAATTTAGAGAAGAAACCCGGGGCACGCTATGAGTTGAAGCCACGTTGAGTGTTGAATTTTAGTTGTGGATGTCTCTTTAATTGAAAATTGTAGTATTAACAAAACCGGGATTAACAAAACCATGTATGGTAATTTTCTGACACACGGGTTAAAATCCTTTCGACACTAAATGCACGAAGATATAAAAAAATAAAAAGAATAATCAATAATTTGTTTTAATGCAATTTATGCGGGCAGTGTTCGACTAACTATGTAATGGTGCAGGTCATTGGAAGCCGAGGGTTCGGAAGCGCCGACTCCACCTTTGGAGTTGCGTCGGCCGGCGGGCGCGCGCGTTCCTCGTCCCGC
>PDGT01000071.1:1840005-1854348 GCA_003671415.1 Megathymus violae
CACATCCAGCCCACCCCGCGCCCGCTCACCCCGCGTCCGTGCCACCAGTCGCGCCCGCTGCACCACCGCCCTCCGACCGCCTCATCAGTGAGTATACAATACATATACATATACTGTCTATTTATCTTCGTAATTATACTAATTACGAGTAGTGTTATTTAACGAAAGAAATACAGTTTTTCACGACTTGCACAACGACACACAAACTACAATCTTAATTAGTGGTAAATTAAAAAAAAAACAAAAAGAAAAAAAATATATAATTTTATGAAAGTGTGCTGCAGTAAAGAGGGGCGCACTCAACATGGCCATTTCACAATAAAGATAATTTTTTTGTTTTGTCATAGGACCGATTGTAGTTTTTTTCAAAATCTGAGTGTATCAGTTTAATTACATTTCATTACAAATATCAGAATACGTATTTACACCTTAAACAAAAAGAAAATAAGTTTAAGAAGAAAATCGGGAAAGGGGAAAGTGAGCGGATGTTTGTTAGTAAAAGATAAATTTAATTAATTTGAATATGGTAAAGTATGTATTTGTATGTTGTGTTCGTTTCACAGTGTATGCGGTGGGGTGTGGTCGATCGCCGCCGCCCACGTATGGCGCGTACCGGCCGCCGTCATCCCTGCCGCCACCCGCTGCACAGGGCCCGCCTCACGCGTCGCAAGTGCCGCGCGAGGCTGACTCACTACAGATGCTACTTCGGGTAATAAAAATAGATTATTGATAACCTTACGCACAGTGAAATATCTGGTCTTTATTTATACTCTTCACACTTAAATAGAGACTAATCATAAACAGATTACAATTTGTACTACGAATGTTATTCTACAACTGTTACCTTTTTTCTTAAATTGATAACAAATTATAATTTGTTTTCATTGTTTTGGTGACGAGATAAGAGGACTGCTTAGTTTTTTCAGTCGCTTTCTAAAATTGTGATAACTCATCAAGTAACGATTATAATAATATAATTATAATAAAGGATGAATCCAGTGTGTCCTTGTAAATTATTTTAATAATTACTGAATTACCGTGAACTTTGAATTATACTAAATGATTATTTAACCAATATTAATAATACTCTGTCGGTATACAGCGATACCCCGTGATGTGGCAGGGGTTACTGGCGCTGAAAAACGACTCGGCAGCGGTACAGATGCATTTCGTGGGCGGTAATCCCGCAGTGGCAGCGGACGCGCTCTCGCGAAATTCTGACGGTACCGCCGCCTCACTTCTGCGTATCGCGCAGCGCATGCGCCTCGAGCAGGCGCAGCTCGACCAAGTGCATCGCAAGATGAAGGTGTGTTCATACTGACAACGGTCACAGTCCTCGTGAAATATTCTATGTGGCTGTGTAAAGCCATGTGTATTTTAATAATCTTTAAGGTATCGAGTGATTTTCTCATACAAATGATTAAGTAAGAAAGCTCAACTTAACAGATAGTTTATAGATACTGTCGGCACTTGAGCTAGTTTGAAGACTTCGAGTTAAAAAATTTATAATGAATATATGTACTGTTTTTTAAAGAAGTGTATGAAATTCCTTTACTTATTTATTTTCTATGTGATGGATACTTTTTGAAGCTGCAGTAAAAGTAAAAAGTATGTTATCTATATGTGCACAGATGGATATCGAACATTGTATGCTGTTGGCGTTGCCGTGCGGTCGCGATCACATGGACGTGTTGCAGCAGTCTACTAACCTATCTTCTGGCTTTATTACGTACCTGCAGCGCAAGCAGGCCGCGGGCATTGTCAATGTAGCACCCACGCCGGGCCATCAACAGGTAGCGCTCACTACTTCCACTCTTAACAATAAATCGTGTTAAAATAGGGGTGTATAGTTCACGTAAATGTTAATAATTTAGAATTTCTTTTATACCTCATAAATTTTAGTAGGTATTTCTAGGGTACCGAACATCCGTCTGTTAGGTATACCAGACATTCTCTGAAGGTATTTTAAAAAGATTAAATTCAGTTCACTTTTATAAAGGTGACTTATGACAAATGTATATTGTAAATAAAGGAATTCTGATTTCTGGGAGCGATTTAAGATTAGTAACGTTTTGCTATATTCCATACCGTTTCACATAAAAAATAAAAGAGTTCGTTACTATAATTTTGGATTACATAATTTTTTATTTAATTAGATAATGAAATAAAATTAAAATGTATGAAAATGTTCTTTTATAATGTAGTATAATGGTTAATATCACCAATACTAGCGAGTCTACAATTTAAAAAAAAAAACAATGAAACATAGACCGTAACTAATCAATTAGTGCACCAATGTTTATTAAGATTGCCCTAGTTTTATATGTTGTATAGCCTCTTAGAAAACCAAAATAATCTTATAATACATATTTTTTACCCGTAACTTCATTGTTACTTTACTGGATGCACAAATTAAGTGGCATTCCGCGATTTTATAGCATGAATCCATGAAACTTAATAACATTTTATAACATACCTATACGGTTACATATATCTTAAAGCATTGTAATAGAAAAGACAAACGGTTAACGTAATCCGTGTGATATTCGCAGTCAATGTATACGGTGCACATCTTCCCGTCGTGTGACTTCGCCAACGAGAACCTGACGCGCATCGCGCCCGACCTCATGCACCGCGTCACCAACATCGCTCACCTGCTCATCGTAATAGCCACTGCCACTGCATGAGCGTAGTGGACGTGACGAAAACGTCGAGTGCTCCGCGGAATAATTATCGATTTGGACATTTTAACCGATTATTTTAGTTACGCGTTGTAAATACGGCCAGGTTGTGAAACTTCAGTTTTATTTTTTTTTATTCTTTCTCGTCGAGTTGGTGTCAAGCCGCTGCGAGTGTGTTCGACGCAGGACGAAACGGAAGTGAACTAATAAACACGGGAATCGCTAAGGAATAATACCTCTAGAGAAGTGAAGCTCGTTGTAGTAGTGTAACATTAAACGTATGTATTGTAACGGATGGAGGCGCACTTCGCATTGTATAAAGTCTCACGTAGTTAAGAAAGCCGCCGTCACCTATTTAAGTGTTAGTTGTAACGAGTAGCTTGTAAAATACTTTTGTTATGGTCGACTGGGCTCGACCCTATTTGGAGTTTAAAGTTTATAAAAGTATGTGAAGAAAAGTCAATCGAAAATATATTTAATTTTGGTTTCCGACAAGATGTATGGCGCGATCTAACGAGCATTTTTTTTATTGTTAGTGTAAATTGTTATTTTGTTTTAAGCGTAGGTCTAAAGTAATTTAAATGTTGTAAATACTGAATCTATTCATACTAAAGTTTTATTCGATTAAGTCATTGCGGTAGGTAATGGAAACTCGTATTACTGGGTCGAATGATTAATGTTTATTTGTGAAAAGAAAATCGATAAGCGGATAAAACGATAAGGAAAAATGCACGGAAAATACCTGAACTGTGATTCTGATTTTTAAACGTAGGCTATAAGTAGTCTTATGAGTAAGTGAGCAGTGTTCTTGTCACCACGGCGCATGTGGCGTCGCTTTATTGAAATACAATGTACCCGATATTAATATTTGCCATTATACCAGCTGTACTTTTATGTTGGTATTGAAGTTGTGTTATAGGCAGACCAAACAGAATCATATTTGATTGTCGACAGTAGTTAGAAAAGTCGGAGGATTAGAGAATCCTTAACATCAGATTTGCACGCTCATTCGCAGCTCTCGTAACGTATTTACGATGTAAAATAATGTTTCATTGTTAAAAAAATTATAAAAAATTGCAGCATCGTTAAGACTGCGAAAAGAGCTTGTATACATGCTGGCGATGATTCATTTTATGCCAGCAAGCATGCGACCCTTTTCGGAATGTACGGTAGAACATTTGATAGAAGTGGGATGTCATTCTGTTGATTTCACGTAGACGATGATGCTGTATTGTGTTTCCAAAGGCGACGCTACAACTGCTGTTGCGCCTAAGCTTGTCTCGTCGATGTTACTCTCATTCCACGTGGCACCCACCTCGTGCTGTAGTTACGTTTGTTTACTTGTCTAAAGCTAGTGTTTAACATCTCTCTCTTGATCACCATTCTCATTTATTGCTTTTGTACTATTTTTGTGTCGCTAACCTTTTCCACGGTGACTACTATATGCCATTACTTCTTTAGATTATTGCAAGTTTAGCTGTCCCTTTTCACTAATTCCGAATGCATGAACTAACAATATTGTACTTCTCATAATTTTCAATCGTCTGCATCGATGTGTTGCTGCGAATCGATGTTAGCTTTGACTTTGAATTTTGCGTTGAGCCACCTCTTTAGTATGTCAACTTTTGATTCATCGGCAACTCGCAGTATATAGTTATATGAAGGTACGACCATCCTGTCGTACACTAAACAAAGTACAAAATATTTTATGTATTGTAATTTTATATGTACGATATAGAAAATAACAGCACAGGTAATAAATATTATTATGTAAATTGTTTTTAAGATTAAATGTATAGGTGTATAAAATGATGTATGGTTTGTCATGTTTCCGTCGCAAACAGTTCTCGACTTAGCTAGGAGGAACACTAACGAACTCGTCACTTCGTCCATTAATTTTAAAACATAATTTTATTAGTAAAACTGATACCCGATATGTACACTTATTCTTATTTGAATTCCTTAAGAAGGAACTCATCTAAATAAGTCTTCATATACATAGCGATACAGTATTTAGAATTGATATTGAGAAAAAATTATGAGATAAGCAACAAATGAGAATTATGACAAGGTATTTATTGCGATCAGATTGGTATTTACTCATCATTTATTTATTCACTAGAATGATTATTTTGTAGTCTGATGAGAACGATCAAGACAATTTTAAGAGAAGTTTGCCTAATAAATAATCACATTAATACTATGTCAAGTGTCAATTACTAATATTTAATATTTTCGTAAAGTTTTCCATATGCGTCAGACCATGATCATCACAATTTCATTTTCATAAAAGGGTTTTATTCCAGTAAGTTAATGCAGACTTAATAGGTATAATGTTGTAATAATGTGAGAAGTATAATATAGTTTTGTTTGGTATACCGTTTCAAAATGGAAAGTTTAGAGGGGTGGATCAGTCCTATGCCTACTTCGGGGTGCCTTCTGATATAATAACAATAATAATTATAATATTTGGGCGAGGGCGCCGCGAAGTATGACGCTCGTGCTACGATGCGGAGGCGACAGGGCGTCGTGATGTCATGTGACTTGACGCGACGTGGGGTGACGTGATCGGTCGCGAGGCGATGTGGCGCGACTGGTGGGCACTGTGCTACGGGCGGACT
Source organism: Megathymus violae (assembly GCA_003671415.1). NCBI lineage: Eukaryota > Metazoa > Arthropoda > Insecta > Lepidoptera > Hesperiidae > Megathymus > Megathymus violae. The sequence goes on from PDGT01000071.1 coordinate 1,845,308, forward strand.
GCGGCGGCGGCTGTTGCTGTGTGCGAGTTGATAGAGTTAAATATATGTAAAATTAACATTTGATCTCAAGTGTGCAGCAAAAGTGAAAGTGAGGCGCTAGACTGTAATATCGCAGCAGCCGTGGCCGGACCTCGTCTGTTCACATTTGACTTTAGTTATAGTGGAGTGTAAGAATATAAAAAATATTGTGATCATATTTCTATCATAAGTTAAAATGCTAGGACTTAGTGATAATTGTATATTTTGTACATATTGCAAATAGTATTGTATCTTTACTTCCCTTTATCCAAAACCAACCCAGACTCCTGCGTGTTATGTACCTCCTACCTACCAATACTATTAAAAAAATATTACATAATAGTATTTTTATTTAACACTTCTTACTTTCACATAAAATTATTTGCGCTTAACACGCATAACTAGAAAAGAGTAAGGAGAATAGTGAAATTCCACAATAATTTAACTTGAATTGGTTTGTAATTTCCACATTTTGATATATGTTTAGAAATCGATAACAGATTGCGTTACTAAGGCTAATTCTGAACCATGGAATGCACTAGGGATGTATGGATATGGAATTTCGGATCTGGATATGGATACGGATATATGAATATTTTACTGGTTACGGTTACGGATATGAAAAAATTTCAAATTATCCGATTGTTTCGGATAATTTCGGATATGGATATTAGATATTTGTAACTTGGAACAATAATATAATGTATTAACAAAGTTTGACTATATTTCTAGGTGTTATGTGATTTTATAATCACAGAAAAAATAAAAACCTAAAATGTCTAAAATTAAAATGAAGTGGTTCGTGTATCATATCGGCGGGCGAAACCCTATCATAGCGTGTTTTATGTAGACTGCTCGTATTCGAAACATTTATATCGGATACGGTTGCCGTTTCGGATATATTTTTATTCCGGATATCCGATAGTTTCGGTAACGGTTACGGAGCTCCATACATCCCTAGTCGGCACGCCGTGGTTTCTAAAAGATAAACGGGCATAGTTATAGATTACCAAATATTATTTCGTTATTTTATATATATTTAGTTTTTATATACTTAATAACTAAATGCAATCACTCAAATATATTCTGCTCATGGTACAGTGTTAAATGGACATTGGACTATGATAAAATCACGTCACAAATCCACAAAACGGCCAAACTCTGGCACTGGCACTGGCGCGGTAGTCGGATATGATGCTGCTATAAGTACTGTCATGTCACAATTATTGATTTGATTTGTGAAAATTCAAATAGCAGTACTTGTACGTACTATGACTTTATTACTTTTATGGTTTTGTGTCTATTAGCGACTCTTATATTATTAAATTGTAGTTGATTACGTAAAAAAATAATAATCATCGTAAAATTTAAATCATTACACCGATGATATCAGGGAATTATTATATCGCCTTTTTTTGGCGAATTTAGATACTATTCGATATCGTTGAAATATTTACCATGCTAAAAATGTTAAGTTTTATAGTTTATTTTACTGAAAGTACTAATCAAACATTATTTTAAGTATTTTTTCTTTAAAATTTTAATGTTGCAGACTGTACAAAAACTAGCCGAAAATTAAATAACTCCTTTCGGTGTAATTTCTTCAGAACTCATCATTGGATATTTAAAAAGAATTATCTTCGACCCTTTCCTTATACAATAAACAATGAATTTAGATTTGTTCATAAATAATGGAGTTACGTAGATAATTATGTGAAAAATTCTTGAAGCCGGTTTTAATATCTCCGTACAGTGGTTTGCGCGGGTATCACCATAGGACTTTGTTTTTAAAGAGCATAAAACTGACACTCGGAATTTACATTAATGTTAGTAAACAACAAATTATGGATAAATTAATCATTAATGAAAATAGTGTCCCACAGATATTTTAATAATTGTAATTAAAATATCGTTAAACTAAATAAAGTCAAATGGCAGGGTTAGAAGCATGAGGCTTGAAGGTGCTGGTTTGATAAATATTTTTTTGAAATGTAATTAGTAGTTTTAACTTAGCTTGGCTTTCGATAAAATCCTTTATCGCTGATCATTCTACTTATTGTAATCAATTTATTTCAGCACAATAAAACTCCTGGTCATGACGTAGTGAAGTTATAACAAATAGTAGTAAGATAAATCACATTTAGTAAAAAAGGTTATACGAACTTAATAGGTATGTAATAATGAGGATCCTATTTTACTGAATACACTTAATACATAAACCAAACATTTTAAATAGTTCTTACATGAAGTTCGTACTTTTAAAACGTAGCTATAATATTTCTTCGGTTTTCCACGATGATATTAGACTTCCATTTTTGTGCATCACCGATCTACATACTACAGTAATCCATCCATCTATGGCCTATGTATTATCTACTATTGGTCATAGGCCTCCCCTTACCTGCGCCACTCTGACCTGTCCTGAGCCTTCTGAATCCAGCGGATACACCTGTGTACTTCAGGTCGTCACCCGGTCTGGTCGAGGGGCGTTCGTTCCATGCTTCTTTTATCAAGACGAAATATCTTCCGTACAGCAATTATTTTAACGATTCAGTAACAGAAACAAACATTTTTTTATTAATTATACATATACATATAAATGTATGGTAACATAGAACGAAATTTTTTGTCGTAAGATTTATTTTTATGGTAATCGAAAAATACGGTATAACACCCATAAAGTTAATTTAATAGTAATAACACCACGTTTAGAACTATAATTATACATATCATTGCATATTTGAACGTTAATGTTACAAGAAGTGAAATAAAATCAATATTAGGTATTTTTTATTAGGGGTCACATATTTTTTAATCCTCTACACACAACATAATCTAGCATAATCTAAAAAGGAACATAAAAAAGATAGTTATAGGGGGCTATATTTTTATTTATATTTATTAACTACATAAGACAAGTATGTAAAGCGATAGTTAAGGTAAGCAAGTTTATTATAATATTAATATTTTTATTTACAAATCAGGTTTATCTTGAATATGTCGACAGTCATTTTGGTACTGAAATAACAAAATATGTGGAACTTTAGCCGGCTTTTTAAAACGAAAAATTTAAGTAGATATATATTTATTTAATACATATTAATTATTGACAGACGAAAGTAGGTAATTAATTGACATTACAACTACTAGCAATCGAGCTTGCAGTCCGTTTGGTGGCCACTGTACCCGGCAGCCCCTACATACCTATGTATGACCAACTTCAGACAGGTCAAAGTACCTGCTGCAGCTACCGATCAGGTATGTTATTGATATGAAATTTCGGATCGGGATATGGATACGGTTATATGAATAATATTTTATCGGTTTTGCTTATGGTTCGGGATATATTTTTATTTTGGATATCCGATAGTTTCAGTTACGGTTACGGAGCTCTATAACATCCCCGCTACAGACTGTAATATTTCGGATCTCACACGGAGCATTTGTCATTTGTCTGTGATCACATTCATAAGGAAATGATCACGGCAAAAATAAGATGCTTCTACAAAAATTTTACTATCTACTGAATTCTAGATTTTCATTATTTTCTTTTCTATATAGACCTACATTGAACTTGAAATTAAGTTATTATAACATTAGCAACTCGAAACGGACAACATGCCGAAATCCTTATTGGTGTCTAGATTGTGTCGTAGGACCGTTTTCTTTCAAACAGACATTTAACAAGACCAGTTAACAAGGTTACTATTAAAATTTTGAAAAGCGATGCCTGCGTGTATTGTATACGCATTGCGCGTTGTTGATTAGTCTAACATCCTTGTTTCATCATTAGATCTGCCAGCTTGAAAATTCTCATCCAGCTGAAGGGGTCAGCGGATTCAGGCGCAGCGCTGATTGAGGCGCCGGATGCCGCACGGGATTGCGGACGTTCCACATTATCTGCCGAGTGTGTTGGAGACTTCTTGTCGATCTTTTGATTCTCTGGAGATTTGGTGATAGCCGGTGACGTCATTCTGTTGAAGAATTAATAATGGAATGTAAATTTTTTCAATACTTTTAACCTAAACGGAATTGCACAGAAGTCAATATTTTTATTTTCAGCTATAGAAATATTCAGCTTTTTATATCGAATAAAATTTGATTACATCATCATTATAACGATTATATTTATCTAATTATGAAATATTACCATTTTGCCACGTTTAGTATTGGCGTTTTTATATTGAATTTCGATTAGCACTATTTTAAAAACCCTGCAGTAATCAACATGCCGAATATAAATAACTTTCAGCTCAATCCACCGCAAGGCATTTATAAATAACGCAACAATTAATATTGGTTATTATGCACAGAGTAGTAGTTCCGGCAAATTTTGTTTTAGAGTATATTAATTAAAATATAACTTATATCTAGACCACAGCACCACCTATCGGATCCTAAACAGTGAATCGCCTCGATAACATAAATATGTATAAACATAATAATTGAACATCAAGTCTGCGAAATAATTGTCGAGTAGGAAATAAATTATAGTACGTATTTCGTTTACAATATAATATGTACCTGTCTAGCAACGCCTCAGACTATGGAAACACGTTTTACAATGAGCTGGGTTGCAGGCAGGGGCATGAGCATGACGGACGATCGTTACGGATTCTTTAGTATACTCCTATTATCATTCTCCGCGACACGTCGTCGTCGACACTCGTCGATTCACGTAGCATAATTTCAAAAGCTTGTCATGTTGCGGTATTTACTACGTTGTTAATTAGGCCGTCTTATTTACGTGCACAAGACCTGTATGCGCTCTACATAATTGTTACGTTTAATTTATAATGTGGCAACTCAATATACATACATAAATATAAATATTTTTAATATGCAATATAAACTTTTGTTGTAATTTAAACACGATCATCTGTAACACAGAAACTATTTTTACCTAGCCCCCTTGTCGGATCACAGTACGTTATAAAATCCATCATATCAATTACCATTTCGTTGGATATCACAAACTTATTTTCAATAAATAATTGAATTTCCTTTAACAAAGTAATTGTGTAACATAGATACATAGTTTCATATATTAAACACCATTAATTTTGCGACGAAGAGGCTCCCCCTAACCTTATGTCCAAGCCAATCTCTCTTGGTTGTGGTTACCTCTGTTGATCAATGTTGTAATTGTACAGGGGCACACAATTGGAGGTCGCTAGGCTCCGTAATGTCGAGTGTTATGTATTTAGGTTGCAGTGACCATCATCTAAAAAAAGAAATGCCGAATCGACTAAATTCTTCAGTTCCCACGTTAAATTACTTTATCTCTTGCTACCCGTAAACAGATATTTAACTACTTTATTTGTCAGTGCCGCGTGTCGTTGAATCGATGACCGTTATGTGTGTATTACCTATCAATTGAAGACAGCATTTGTTGCTGATGTATGTGGTACCAGTTACCCATGACCTACTTTATCTTGACTCACTTTGATAAATCCTTTATGGAAACTTGTCGCCTATAATGAATAACTGAACGGTATACTGCGCACTGGTCACGTGTAGAATTGTTTCTTATATGGACTAATTTTAATGTGATGAATGTTACTTCTAGAACTCACACGAAATTGAGTAGACAAATTATTACGATAGGGGTTCTCGCGATATTTATTTTGATGAATCGTAATCACGGCCAAAACTGTTAAGCCATTATGATGGTCCATGCGAATGGGTCGAAATATCGGCGTACGATACACGTATCCGTATCATGGGAATTTTAATGCATTCCACGAATTAAGATCTTAAATAGCTTAGGGGTTGCTATATTAGAAGCTGATGCGCTTATTATTACGTTCAATAGTGTCGTGAAGTTTAAACTTTCGTCATAGTTATCTAAGCCTAAATGTTTAATAGGTGTCACGCCTACATCGCGAGCCGTTCAAGATTACATCAAAGGTTGGAAGTGACTAAATGTTTACTGTTCTTTTCGAAATTACGATAAGTAAGTGTGTTAGCATTATATGAATGCTGCTTGCTAAAACAAAGTTTCACCTATGCGTTTGCTCGCTCAACAGGAGCTTACACTTTCGTGAGCTAAAAAATAAAAGATAATGTCCGTTTTACATTTTGGTAACGCGCGCCGTCATCAATTTACGCTACATCGAAACACTTGACTCACTGCGTTAATTGAACCTAACCCAATAGTCACGTATGTTTAATTTTATTAATTATTCAATCGTCCATTGTTTTGTAGTTTTTATTAATTTACAACGATAGTATTTCTTAACTTTGGTCAAGTCAATACCTATTTAATTTTCGAAATCCGACCATAATCGTTAATAAACGTTTCCAATGGTTTTTTTTTATCGAATAACACTACAGTTTGAATGCATGATTCAAATTTTAATATACTACTAAACAGCGTCTCTCGGACCACTAGTGCAAATATAAAATTGTAAAGTATAATTAGGCATATGTATGTACCTACATCTAGCATGAATTGCCACCAGTGGGCGGGTGAGCTCTTTGACCTACTTGCAGAACTCTGGTATATAATAAGCCTAGTTTGACGAAAAATGTGAAGCATGACAAGGTCTCATATAGGGAAAAAAATTATTAATTAAAATTTATTTAAATTTCCTCACCAATGTAGATAGAGGCACAAATGATCATATTGATTGTACTTTATGTCATGTAAGTAATAATGGTAATAACTAACCATTATTGATGAAAAATGTTACAGTTTTTCGTTTTTGTTAATTTAAAATTAAATATACGTGTATAAAGTTTCGAATCAGATTTAATACATTTATATTACTACTTACGTCATAATAGTAAATCTATGGCAGAGATATTGCAACACAGGTTATTCTGTTAACAGTACTGAAAAAGGAAACAAAACACAGTTCCGTGTCCATTCAGTCACAAACACAGAGCACATCTACGAGTATATGCACGTCCACACCGCGCTGCACGCTGCGACAAATTAGTAGATAGAGAAACACTATTTCTAATCTCACAACACGAGCGGACGTGCTGAACATTGCCGAATTTTTCGTATTATTAAGGTCAGAACATTAATATGGTGTTTGTTAATAGTGTCATACTATAATATGTTTGTATTAGTTATGTTACCTACCTGTTATTCAAATACGTAACATGTACTTTGAATATTATGATAATATCGAATTATAATAATATTGTTTATATTTGTGGAAATGCATGTTTGTTTTTATAAATAATGAAGAAATATACACCTTGACTTAGGCCAACCGGAGAACAGAACAGCCTTTATATCTATTAATATGTATTTTTGTTTAAAGTTTTTAAATGTATACAAATGAGAAAAAGCAGAAAGTATTGACAATTTAGGTAAATATTAAGAAGATGGATTTTCCGCGTATAGTTTTACAGTTTCATAATCAGGAATACTAGCTGTATAGAACAAACAAGACTTACTTTGCTGACCTTGAATAGCGTACAAGAACGTTACAAGGTAAATAGGGTATTACTAGTGTAATCTTGTTTACATCCACTGCTGAAGGAAATAGTAATAATTAGATTCAAAGATAATTTTATACCTAATCGCAGGATTAATAAGTAGTTAATTAATGTAATGAAATGCCGTAATGATTGTTAGATGGTTAAAAGGCATCCAGACATAGACATAACAGGGCACACTTTAGCGAGGTATAATTTTAACGACAATAACACGCTAGTTACAAAACAGGGAAAATATTGGAAACCCTGTTTTAATTTAGTTCCGATAAATTATATTGTTATATAAGACGATTATTATTGAACGATGTCATATTATCTTTTACATAATATATGTATGTGGAGTAGAATCATACACGTCAGTATCGTACAAGAATCAGGCCTTGAAGCTTATTGTTTTTGGGTCACGTGAATAAACACATCATATCTAATGATTATATCTAGTTGAAGCGTGTTCGTTTTATTTGTTCTAGGTTAAAATCCTATCTAAGGTTTTTTTTATATGCAAAGTCGATGTTGGTACAAAAAATGTAAATCCTCACACCACTCACGTCCTACATTATGACGAACTTTATTATTCGATGTTGTCAGGTGTACAAACCTTTAACTGATTGCGGAGTTAGCGTCAAATCGACCGAACAAAATGTCAATGACTTGATGTGTGAAAATTAGGGAGTTACTTGTTAATATTTTGAGATTAAAATTTCTGTAACTTTTTATACCTGACATGGATTCATTAGAAATTACTGGGCATTGTTACGTAACGAAAATTTTGCCGCGCATTTAATGCATTTTTAATTTTTAAAGCTTTATACTTTTTACTTATGTATTTAAATCTCCACACATGCATTAATCTAATCTTCTATAAATAATTATATTACCTTTAAAACGATAATAGTTGTCAGTGTTTCGATGACGGCAGTTCTTGTCCGTGGGAGAAATGGGGCCAAACAAACACAACCAGAGGTAAGAAGAATCGAAGCGAGCGCCGAAGGCGAAAGGAAGGTTTGCAGTGCCGTCCGCCCTTGCGCGGTGCCGCCCGCCCTACTGCGCAGTCACTCTTGCTTATTCATTGAATTCCGCTTCATTCTTACTTGTTTACATTTGCGGTTCTCTTTCACCGGTGAGGCATATTCCGAATTCTGACTACATGCACCTCTTCTTACAGAACCTTCTATTTCATTTGTTTTAAAGCTTTAGATTAAAAATAACTGAAATGCTTTATTATCATTCACCAGAAAAGTGTAGCGTTTACTAACTGTTAGTTATATAATTATATATATATATATATATATTTTTTTTAATATTATGAACAGTAAATAATACGTTACTAAGCGACGCGTTGTTGTTCAGTAATTAAAGTAAGTGTCCTCTATAGCATCGATACTATCTACCTTGTTATGCTTTGAGGTCAAATATATCCACGGGTTGCTAATAGCAACAATTATCTCAACAATACGTGGACTCTTTGCCGGTTTGAAAACGGCAATCTTTCCATTAGAGGTTGAATTCCGTACTGTTGTGAGGGTGTTCTCCTTTTGGTTTTTAAAAAAAACTTCGACTGTCACTAC
>PDGT01000072.1:0-69297 GCA_003671415.1 Megathymus violae
GCCGGCTTCTTCAGGCGCAAGATTGTCGTTACAAAGCATATCCCTGAAGAAAGAATAATAAGAATCTCATCAAAAGGCAAGGTGAGTGGGCTGTTTATTAACTGCACCGTGGTCAGAGTAGAATTCTTGCTCAATATTTAAATTATTTACAAATAATCAGCCATTTTATAGGTCTGATTAAGAAAAATATCCGTACGCAAGTACACAGTGCCGAAGCTATTTACACGCATCGGCCACTACAAGTTTTTTCAATTCCGAATTTGCTTCCTAAAATCAACGAACAAACTAGAATTGGTTTATTTATTGTCCCTTATTAAGTCACGTATTTAGAGGTCTTTCATCTGTTGAACCCTAATTAAACCTTTCAGATATTTGAAGTAGATTACAAAAAAAAAACAATAACTAAGAATCACCTTTGCAATGGATGAAATAATCCTTAAAAAAATACGGGTGTCATTTTATTTCATTTATGTTTCGTCCTTGGAAACCGATTTGAACTGGCCCGGAGCGGCCAGACGACTGCATTGCGCGCGACTAAATATTGGATTGACGTGCAATTTTGTGCAGTTCGTACTTTGTTTGTACGAAGAAAAAAAATGTAGGTACATAAGCGCTTTAGTGGTCAGTGCTCGAATAAACCAGTAATAATAGATTCACTATGAAATTATTTGTCTGATTCCGATATTCTTTGTAGTATATTATTATTATACTATTAGCTATAATGATTTTTGGTGGCAAAATTTAATGAGGGTTTTGCTGGGTTGAAGGTAACGGTAACAAGCCGACCTTAGTTTTATCATTAAATAGCTATCACGTTGTTGTTGTTTGTTGTTGGAGTTTCTTGTGATTGATTCCGCGTCTCGAAATACTCCACACCCGACATTCCCAAATAGTGAGTGTGCATATTAACACTGGGTCCCTAACGGATTTACACTATTCCATGTTCAGAAAGCTTTCAATAATTTAGGTTTAATACACAATTGTTCAGTAGTTAGCAGTCAGTTTTACTCTATGGTCATACTACAGTGGCCTGTTCTACGCGGCAAAGCCTGTTGCTGCGATTAAATATGAAATAAATATTATTTTGTTCTTTCGTTGTTTCTCTAACCGGATAACATTATCTGGTGGTAACTAGTTCATTCAGTCTCGATTCAAACATATCCGGTATAATCCGTTCAAAATCGCCCGGAGCGTCGAGACGGGCCGCGCGCGTGGATGCATATTGGATTGACGTGCAATTTGCGGCCACACTGCACTGAGCCCACCTCGTTTATTGTAAAAGAAAAAGAAGACGAAAATGTATGTGTCTGATATTTAAACCCTTAGTAGTTTGGTCTCCTCAATAAAGGAAGGAAAGCTTTAGATTGTGTATTGCAATTAACACGTTCCATCCTAATCCACGATTAGCTATAATTTCGTGATCCATATTTTTCCCGGGATGGTTACAGATGCTGGTCAAGTTCCTTCTTCTGAGCGATAAATCTTTTTAACAGATTTTCCAGCACTGCAACTGCTATAAGGTACAATATAATTCACAATTCATTTTTAAAACGGTGGTAGAAGTTATTCAGGTAAAACAGCTTATCTTGCTCCGTATTAATACCGTCGGGATTAAGTTGGTAGTAGCCCAAAAACCTCTTAAAAGCACTTAAATACCACAAATGTAAGGAGTGATAGCCTAGTAGTGGTTTCAACGTAGGTCTTTCGCACGGGAGATGCGAGATCGTGTCTTGTAACTCTAATGTTTTAAATTGTGTGCGTATTATTTATCACTTGTTTTTTATGATGGCAAACATCGTGAGGAAACCTGCACACCTGAGAGTTCTCGATAATGTTCTCAAAGGTGTATGAAGTCTGCCAACCCGCACATGGCCACCGTGGCAGGCTATGGCCTGCGAGAGAAGACCCGAGCCCAGCAGTGGGACGACATGGGTTGTGATGATGATGACCCGAAATGACGTTTATTATGAAGGTATCCTCGTTTCTATAAGATCATTATTTTGTGCTTGTGAAATTCTTTCCCGCAGATTCCTGAATCTGGCACGTCACTTCCCCCAGGTGATGTCGAGCGCTTCGTTGACTGTAAATATTTAAAATTATATTTGTTCTAGTTTGCAGTTAAAAAAAAATTGTACACAGATTTCTCTGTTGGACAACTCTATTAGAGAAGCCTGAGTAATTTGAGGAGCGGTCATTATATTTTCTTTTTATTATTGCCTTAGAATGAGTTTCGCTAAGAGCTCTATAATTACTGCATGAGTCGCGGCTCCTAGCTAAAATGTAACGGTTACGATGTAACATTATTTATGTTACGTACTGGAACATAGTTATGATATTACAGTGTATACTAAAATGTATGAATTTGATACAGCTGCAACATCATAAAACACAATGTTTGAAATCCACCATTTCGCTCGCGGCATTAAGTACGAGGAGCAATTTCCCATTTTCACCTACATGAAGTCTTATGCTACAACTAAATAGGAACCCTACCATTGGCCACGACCAGCTCCGTCCGGTGCGCCGGACGTGAGACATAGTCATTTGTTAATGATTTGTAATGTGTGCATCTGTTGGAATTGTACGTTAAAAATACTCTAATAGTTTTCGTAGAAAGAGCAACGTTCATAATATTAATACTAGGAATAAGGCTTAATTGATTGTTCCAAATTTCAGACTAAGCAAAACTGGTGGCTCTTTCGTGGGTTGATGTGTAAATATTTATAGTAAAATTCCATTAGAATTGACAGAAATGCCATACCGTAAATTTAAAACTCACGTCAAAGGCATCCTTATGCGGAAAGGTTATTACAAACTTGATGATTACTTTCAGGATGACACTGATTGGACATGAGTTTAATATTAAGTCAGTTTATAGCCATAAGTGCATTCTGTAACTGAGTAGGAAAAATAAAAAAAACTCCTCGGGAGTTATTTGCCGCTTCTTCTTCTGGGACCACTCATGGTAGGGATTTGCTGAAGCGATGGCGTAGTTTGACGTTCGAAAAGTGTTTATAAAAACCAACTTCGAATAAAATATCATTTCATATGTTAAAAGGTGGTTTTGTCGTTTAAGTGAAAATAAGTTACTTTGTTAATGCTATTTGTATTACTGTAGTTGTGTTTTTGACGTTAGTTCTACTGGGGATTTAGGTAAATTCACAAAAGTCATTATTATATTTGTATTATTTTTGGTGAAAATGTCATTTGCTAATCGTAAACTTTACATAGAGACAAGTGGTAAGCTTAATAACACGGGATGTGGCCGATGCGCGAAATGACAACTTGAGCACCTATTTCACCGGTGGTCCCTGGGCCATTATTCCCGACTATAAACATTTCATTATCACTTACTTATATATATATCCAACATAATAAATATATAAAAGAAACATGTCCTACAATCAGGCTTATCAATGTCGCGGGCGAAAAGACCATAGAACTACTCGTACGTGCCCTACGTATCAAAAAATTTTGGACTCGAAAACTAACCGTTAATTACATAAGTATTTGCGTCGCGATTATAAAGATTATAAAGACTTTTCGCTCGACAGGTATATGAGATGTTAAGTTTTGAAAATTTTGTATACTATTAATTATCTATATGTCGGCAAATACCAGTAGTTTTAGCGGCATATAATCGTATAACACTTTTAGGTAATTGTTAACAAACACTTTACACCGGGCAAACGAAGCGGAGGAACCGATCTCTTCGGCCGTAGAATGTAAACTGTGTCTCCATCCGGCGTCACTCCTCTAGCTAGGCTCTGTTTGTAGCACAATGTTAGCCGAGTATCGACGTCATCGCGGCGGTGCTGCCATCACTCGGATATCGTGCTGAGTTTCGTTTTACGTTTATACTAATGACCATCTCCGACACGGCCATCCTGCGTTACACACGTCCTCGTGTTATTCTGTAACAAAGATATCATCGGACAGTACACGGTTCGGCCAATCCTGATTACACTACATTTTAGGGTAAAATACAAACACACCAAAACTGTAAACTGTGTTTTTAATTTTGATGAAAATTAATTCAAGTTAGGCAATAGGGAAGAATCATTATACTAACAGCCAGAGCCAGGTATCACAGTCGTTGGAACCAAATTGCAAAACGTCTCGGAACAACTGTACACAGGGTTCACAAAACTCAGACTTTAAAAACTCCCGAGTAAGACATCTAGCGCCCCGGCTATCCAGCCGACCAGCAATGGCATTGCTCACATCCAGCGCATGGATCAGATCCCTTGGATCTTCCGTGTGTCACCCCCTGGTGACCACACGCATGGTCTCTACAGACCCCGACCTCGGCCAGAGCTAAACGCGCATCGCGCACCCACGGACTACTTAAATTGCCTTAAGAGATACCGATTTCTACCGGGCTACGACTACGTAATAGCTACTGGTACGGTCGAACATAACTCAACTCACTATATCACCTAGGGTCCCCTTACTCAAGTTTTCACTGTGATTTAAATTTGAACTTTATCATTAACATCCACGTCAATCTGGAGTGATACCTGACCTGCTTGCATTTTTCTTAATGCGCGTATTTTTAAGTACGATTTGAATTTAATGCTCTCAATGTTTTTACCGTCATAAAATTCCCTAAACTCGTTACTAGCAAAGCAACGATAGTCATCAACGATGATACGTACCGGGACTCCCAACAATGATTCGCTCTTTGTCAAAGCTTAGATATAAACTACATTGTTAAAACGCCTACAACAGAATTTCTTAACAATACTCTCTTTAACTAATGAGCACTCGGCTCCGGAATCAAAATAAAATTTTATCGACTGACCGTAACGTCTGAATGGTTCTGAAGGTGGCTCGACCGTGCACAAGTCGACTCGACGTTCAGCTCAAGGCTCGTGTCCCGCGATGTGCGATAAAACAGCGGCGATCGCATTCCACTCCGTAGCCAGGCGGCTCCACCATTTTTCTTCGCTGACATCATTTGCTCATCCTTGGATTGTCTCCGTTCTTCTTCCGCACAGCTCGCCACGTGTGGGACGTTGAAGTTAGATCTCACCGTCCGTCAACTGACCAATAACCTCGATTATGCCATCGGCGGGGCCAGCGTGCACTCGCTCTGCCTTCCCAAGTATCACTGCCCATGTATGGCTATTGCACGAGCACGCCGTCTACGTCCGAACGTACACAAGTCTGCCGACTACCCGACGGTTTCGTTACGATCGTCAAACACTACTTCAACACAATCACAAACAAACAAGTCAAAACACTACTTCAACACAATCTTATTAAAAATTAAACAGAAAGTTTAATCATTTTAACGCATTCACATGTAATTACAAAATAACTTGCTATTGATTCTTATCATATTCCATTCAGTGCTTAACCAGCACTCTTCAGTACTCAACTAGTAATCTCACTTTACCAGTGACAACCAGCAACTTACCAACTTCTTACGCTGTTACTTAACTAGTAATATCCAATAAACATCATTTAACTATCAACATACGCCCTTTCTTAACCAGAAGCAGCTATCAAAGGAAGTAACAAATCAGTTTTGTGGCTATTGTTCTACACTTTCACCAATGTATAAGGGTAATAAGAAGTACTTTGTAAGAAATAAACAAAAAATTGCCAATTAACTTGAGGGTAGGTAAAAATATCGAGTAAACTACAAAGCTACGTTACCAATGAATTTGAAAACACGCTAAAGTCTTCTACATAATCAAACTGGAACGTACTCACCAGATTTTATCCCCTTACCATATAAAATTACCACTTATACACTCTCAAAAATTAAAAATAAGATATCTAAAATTGCATTGCCAATCTGATTTGGAACGAATCTCTGAATGACCATCTCCGACACATATATATATATATAAATTGAATGTTTGTCTGTATGTCCTCTATAGAATCGTAAACTATGCATTTGAACATGTGATGATCTTTAGCAAAGTTGTTGTGCATGGGCCCACGAAGGTTTCTGAGTTGGTACGACCAATTTTCGACAGATGGCGCCACTGTTTATTTTAGTTGGTGGCGTAGCAACGCGCGCAGGGTACAGCTCGTCTTATATATTTTTTGCTTTTACTTGCCGTCTGTTTCGATCACCCCGGATGTTCTTGTCCGATTCCAATTCGATATTATTTATGTAGTTAACGTTGATAAGGTCCAAAAGTAGTATCCAGACACTACTAAGTATAGAACCTTCAACTACGTAAAGATGGTTTTGTGGAATCTATAATCACTATTGCACGAGTATAGAGACTTAGCATCTGACAGTTGACAATAGAACTTGTGAAAAGATTACGGTCCGCTGAAATATTTCGCCTATTGTTGTGTCAGGAAGTACACGAGGTGAGATTATCTCAGGAGGAACTTTTCACGTGACAAATTTTGCTCAGAAATTTGTAGGGAATGGAAATTATTTTATTTTATTCAGCTCTGATAAGGTGAGGTCCTTACTTCCGACCGAATGAAATATGTCATGTTTACAAAATCATAAAAAAAATTAGTGGTACGATTATTTAATTGTAAGGTAGATGTTATAAAAATATTTTGCCGCTATTGAATTGAAGTATGCGGGAAATAAGAGTGAATTAATTTACATTTAATTGTTGTTCTTTGTTTTTGATTTTATTAAACAATAAAAGCTCACCTCTTTTATAACACTGTGTTTTCGCTAGTAATGATCAAATTCAAGTAAGTAATGCGGTAACGGCTAAATGATCTATTAGTATTTGTCGGAGATTTTCCGTATTGCGTCTAGCTCTTTTGTGAACACGATGTCATTGAAATAATAATAATAATTCTTTATTGAAATAGAGATTATAATTGGTAGATAAGGAATACTCGTACGCATATGTTTGAAAATATTTTCGATCCTAATGCCTTTTCTTGTTAGGGCAATTCGGAAACTTTAATTCCGTACCGACCCATATAAACTAAGCAGATATACACTAGAAGTCGACAACAGTTGACTCCCTTTTAGACTGCATAGTGAACGGTGGCCTTGAGTACTATTAACATCTATTCAATCCGGCCATTAATAGCATCCTTAGGACTCAGGGAAAAAAATATTCTAAGGTAACAAATATTATACGTGCTAAGAGAAAATCTATCACATAGCAATGAAAGTACCGTAAATATGGTTACTGATAGTTTTATCTCTGATATTAGTTTCGGAGAATTTCCAGTTTAATTGTTATAAATTAGAGATTAGTGAAAAAAAAAACCACGGAAATTACTTCAAAGAAAGGTAAAACTACAAGTACTCCATTATCCATTGTATTGAATATGATATGAAACTTCAAGCTTTAGCGGCAAAAGTTTAGCCGGTAACATATTTTTTGATCAAAATTATAAGCGCTTCCAAAAAATTTAATCGTACAATACGTTTAAAAAAACATTATCCAAATTTATCCAGAAAATCCGAAGATATAAATTAGGAAATTAATTGTGCGAGCATCCAAACGTTGAGAAGTTTTATGCTACGTCAGCACGGCTTCATCAAATCATCAATCAATCAATATCAAAATAATATTAATCTGACACCAGTCCTACCTACACAAAAATAAAACATCTAAATCGATTGTAAAATCCCCAAGAAAAACAAACTACACACAAAAACATAGAAGCGAAAAGTTTCTCTATTTAAAGATGGTTAAAAATCGCAACAGTTGTGAGTTTTAAATAAGATTGCATTCAAGGTTTATTGTAATGAGAGCGCCCTCTAGTGGCCACACTTTCCTATGCAAATCGGGCGCTTGAACGTTTGCGCCGTTCTCGTCTGTTTGTGATCGTGTTGTAACGTGCAAGTGACCGTTGTTTCGGTTTTTATGCGCTGAGAACAAATTGAAACCTTATATTTATACTGTTTACGACCTCAACTTTTGTGGCGAATGCAGTGTTGAAAACTTTTAAGAGCGGTCGTGTTTTGTGATAACGTTTTTTGTTTTACAAGTTGATTTCACTTTCTAATTTTCCAATTTAGATGATTTTTCAATTCCGGATAGCTTTTCGTTCGTTCATGAGCTAAAATTACGTATATTTTTCGAGAGGTCCAGAAGTGTTTGAATTACGGGCGTACATAAAAATGCACTCATCGTCACATTTAGAAACATAATGCGCTCACACTTGACTTACAAAGTTCTCACGATGTTACATAAAGTGATTCCTACCGTATTAATCTACCTACAATAACTCCAAGTGTCGGCCAACGACAAAAATCTTTTTTGTCGGTCATAAAAAATTAATTTATTAATAAGAATAAAAAAACGAGATTGGTTTTTGGTAAACTATTATTGTTTTTTTTTTAAATATAAATTATTAAGGTTGTTGGAAATTTAAGCTAGGACGAGATCTACAATTCCAATCCATAGACAACACCAATCAGTAGTCGACTGAAGACAATCAAACGCTTTAGACAGATCACAAAGTACACCTATATCATTCTGTGGTATCTCCCCGGCCTCGAAGACGTGTCGTAGAAGCCTAGCACCTGCATCAGTTGGATATTGCATAGAGCTATCGATAGCATATATTTTATGCATATATATATATATATATTTATGGCCGTATTGAGGCGGCCTAGAATACTCTCCCCAATCCCATGCTGACAAAACAGGGTGTCGTAAGAGGCGTCAGAAGTCAGCCTGCTTGGTGGTAGGGCTTCGCGTAAAGATTATATTATTAGTATTATTATTAAGTCATTAATATTATTACTGGTATTATTATCTTTCCGTGAAGCCTGCCTGGCTAGCTACCACCCTCCTGCTTGAGTCAGCCGCCAAACGACTCGTCGTGTTCCGGCTGAGGGCTTGAGAGCCAGTACTTTCTTTTTTACCTTCTAATTTCCTAGCCGACAACGCGTCAGTGATACCATTGGTTTTGCTGATGTCTATGGGCGACGGTGACCACTTACCGTCAGGTGGCTCGTCTGCTCGTTTTTCGGTTATTAACATAAAAAAAATGTAGTACACATTTATAGCTACTTAACCAATGTAAGATTTCGACCAACTTAATAAGAAAAGCGAGAAAAACCGCATGCGAGCACTATGTCATGTATATTTCAGATATTATTCGCATGAGGTTAAAGGTAACACGCGGCCACATACAAAAATGTTTACCTCGTCCGGGGTTGTTTGCCCAACTTAATCCTATCGGATGAAATTCAGTTACAATAAACATTTGACTGAAACTTTACGTACGCGTCTCATGAGTCTCTCTTGAGTTCACTTGCTGAACATTTTCTGTTGTCATTGACAGTTAAAAAATGTTAAAAATTGTTTAGTACGTATTTTAAAAATCTACCAGATATTTTTTTCATTTTCATTTCAGAATATTAATTTTGGTGTTAAGTGCATTATCTTATGTAAACTGTTTTAAATTGAACCCATTTACTCTGAAGCCCGATACTTATACGGATGTGATCGTGTTGTTACAATTAAGGGTCTTTCTTATTAAAAATCAAGGTTAACATTTTTAATGAAACATTTGCCCAAAATAAGCTGTCCAAAATAGTTATTTTATTCAGTGAAATGACAATCGGTAATGAAGTTACAAGCATCAGGAAGAAATAAATGTATGCGGTTTTCTCTCGCTCCGTTCCCCACACTATACATGCCAGTCATAATAACTCCTCCGTTGCATTGTAGTCGTAATAAAATAGTAATGTCAAACGAATACCCAGTATGTTGAAAGTATACATATTCTTTCCAGCAAAGGCATTGAACCTTCGCACCGACTGTGTGTCTCTGGCCGACTAGTGGCACGTTAAAACGACAACTCGACTGTATTTGCAGGGTGGAATTTCAACGTTATCGAATTTCTACTTC
This sequence comes from Megathymus violae, assembly GCA_003671415.1. Classification (NCBI taxonomy): domain Eukaryota; kingdom Metazoa; phylum Arthropoda; class Insecta; order Lepidoptera; family Hesperiidae; genus Megathymus; species Megathymus violae. The sequence goes on from PDGT01000072.1 coordinate 9,816, forward strand.
ATAAACTGTTCTGCAATACCTGACTTCAATTGGCGCACCGTTTATTTGTGGAGGTAACAAAAACTAGCGCGCGCGAAGCTGTCCAGATCGTTACGGTACCGTTGTAAATCCGTGAATAAAATACTACTGTAATCTTATTTATTTAGTCTTCCTCAATGTTCCTGGCGACGGAGTTAAAATTCACAAGTTTAAACATTAACATATTATAAAGTTAGACATTTATATTGAAGTCACTATTCGAAAGACTGAAAATTGTAATTATCTACTGGTTTCTCGTTCCATAGTAATGTAGGTGTGTTTAAGTGTTAACTTGCTCTTTCATTAATTTCGTGCGCTTTACCATTGTGTCTACATTGTCACCTACCATCATTGAAGATTGGATTGACATTGGAGTCATATTGTATTCAAGTTACAATTAAAAATATTAATATCTTGTGCGTTAAAATTTTCATATGGTTCGCTAACGAAAAACTTAATTTACGAGAAATTAACTACGTTACCGCGAATATTTGTTCTACTTAATTTTGTTATCCGCCAATCCGCCATTGGCCAGCGTTATGAGCTATCCCTTTAACCCCCCTCGTATCGAGAAGTGACCCTTGTCCAGCAGTGGAACGATTATTGGTTGTAATCAAATATCTTTGTTATAGAAAACAATTCATGGTAAATATGAGCATTTTTAAAGGCACCTATAAAAAGTTAACAAATCTTCGTACATCACCAAGCCTTAATCATACTCACATCAAATTGCAGATAATGATTGAATGAATATTAATTAAATTGGTCTCAGGAGATTAATAATATTAAGATATTTCGTATCTAAAATGAAAAAATTCTAGCAGCGAATGAATTGGCCCTCATGAAGTCGGATGTTTGTAAGTGAATTAGTGTCGGCGCCCGCCGCCTCTTGTGGTGAAGCCATGAGTATCGCGGAGTTACGTAACGGTACACCATTAAATAATTGTGTTTCATAATTATCCATATAATGCTCAGTTTCTGGAAGTCCGCTGAATACGAGCCTTCATTAATTGATGCTCATTACGACGGCAATGAATCTTGTAAACCGAGTGGACATACACCATCATCTTCACAGGTTATCAGTCAACTTATTTTATTACGGTAATATCTTAATATATGTTTTATAAATTTGTCTTTATTGACATACACAAGTAATGAACACATCAACGTCCAGTTGAAGCGGCCTAATGCGTAACATCACTTTAATGGACTTTCGATTATAAATAAATTTACACAATATTAATACTTTGCACGGTAGTTCACTTACTAGTACTTCCTATTAAGTAAAACATATTTTTATGTATCTTTGCGCCCATTTCGAGAAAAGGATATTTTGGAATTAATTAATCTGTTTGATTAAAATTGATATTGGTCCATGAAATAAACTAGTTCAGTTGAGTGGTATTTGCAAAGGAAAATTAAACCTACCTAGTATTGATTAGGTTGCAAAAATTATGAAAGTTATGTAATATTATTATTTAATCAACTATTGCTCGTGTCTTAAAAGCAGGTAAACTAAGAAAAAAAATTAATACAAAGTATTTATTATTTGTAAACAAACAATTGTTGCCTCCGATTGTATGGCCACTCCTGAGTTCGCAGTATGAAATCAAAGCGATGAATGGACGAGAAACGAATGACGGGAGTCGTAGACAAAACTTTGTAACAGACAAACCGCCGGCAGTAACTTCGTATATGTCATTAGGTGGAGATACATTGGTAGCAATTTGATGTAACATCACTGTAAGTGGGCTAAATAAATTGATGTGGTAGAAAGTAAATTGCGTACGAGTTTTATCGACGGGACGTACATAAGTGCGCACTTCCCATTTTGGTAAAAGTCAATGGATCTCGTTATCGTGATTAAATAAGGTCATCGCAAAATGATATTTGAGAGGCTTTTAATAAATTAGTGAATGAACTCGTCATGTCACTACGAAGCTTTTGTCCCAGATGGACCGACCGCCTAATATTTTATCTCCTCACAGTACAGTTACAAAAATTCGGGAATTGCGAGGGTTTAAAAACTAAAAATATACAAAAAACTTAATTTCGCTTATTTTAACTAAACTGTTTAATAAATAACCAGCAACCGATTTTTTAATTAATCATCATTTTCGATGTACTACATATTCCATAAGCATTGTGTAGCTGGACTTCACAAAGTCACAAAAAAAATTGTAACTTATCAGTTAATATAAATATAGGTGCCGTGAAAACGCAGCCTTTCCTACCATTAAATAACGCTCTGTCAGAATGTTGAGAAGTTTGTGAAGCTGTGTCCGAACTCTGTCTTTATGGGCCGTCAGCCCCGCTGTAATTGAACTATTCAGACGGCGCTGTATCATTTGCGAAATCAATGCGTTGATTAAACACTTCGAGCACTTCTGAGGGTGATGCCGCGCCTACTCGACTTATGTCAGTATTTTCTTTGGGAGTTTGTTTGGTATATATGTATACTAATAGAAGATATGTATGTAATTTTAACTGTATTCATACAATTTCGTACAATTCATTCCTCATTGTATTGAATATAAAACTATAGACCGCTAGAATAAATATTATTATTATTATTATGTTCTGAGATAGGAATGAGATCGAACATGTCCAATACATGAACTCTGACACAAGGGCTAATCAACGCGAAGAAACATTGATTTTTAATTTAGTGTTCAAGAATCTTTTCACCTTCTCTAGTGTTTATTCAATTAAAGCAAAGAAAATACAGTTTACAGTAGTACGCCGCGTTTTAGTTTAGTAGATTCAAGCTACAGAGGTAATGTGAAAGTCGGTATAATGTTCAGACTGCTCTTATTCTCTTAGATACCGATCGGTACAGACCCGTTCGATACATATAATATACAGCATCTGTACAGTATCGGTTCGAAGTACTTTAAGCGCTCCATTATAGTTCATTATCTATTAAATACGTCCGCGCTTCGGCGACTCCGTTCCATGCTGCGTCTATATTTACTCCGGTTTGTGCATGTTGAATTGAGTTGCTGGATAGTTGCTAATAACGGGTAACTATTAGGTCGTAGACGCTGCAGATTTAAATAAACGTGAGGACGTGTATATTTTTGTCTGTTACGAATTGAGTAATGTACGTTTAAAAGTACGAAGGTTACGAGATACTCCCACAAATGCCCGACTCACAAAGGCACAAGGTTATTTTTTTATTTGTATTTGAATTGAAGTAGAGGCGTTGTTTTTGAAATACCTATGTACATAAATATTTTTTTTGAAATTCAAATTCAAAATCGTTTAATCACATAGGTATTCAGTAAATACACTTATGAACGTCATTTTTTGCTTCTACCACCGTTACGAAAAGGTGCTTTGACAATGAGAACAAGAAACGGCGAAAGAAACTCCTCAGCACATTTCTTAAGCAACACATGGTAATTACAAAAGATTAAACCTGTGCAGAACTGGTTTCGACACTAATTTTGTTTTAAATTCTTATCTAGCCAGACAACGTTTATGTATGTCAGGTGATTTTTAATAAACGCGTGATTTAGTATTTCTGCGGAACTTGGATTTACAAATTACGATCAACAACGAAAACATCTGAGTATTTATTAAAATTTACTCGGATGTACCTCTGCAGTATACAAAAAAATTATTATCTGGACTTTTTTAGATAAATTAGTACACCACAACGTGACAATTTCCCGTTGAACCATATTTCCATCGCATTTCGGGGCTCCGACATAATTTTCACACTGTTTACGTGTTTAAGCTTTAAATTCTTAACAGCAATCACCAAATATAGTCCAAACGTTGTATGATTACGTGGTAGGCCACACTGCACGGGTAAATGAGTCCTTACAGTGTACATTTCGTTATGTGCTACTCAACACTGCGTTAGGGCAGCAGACCTGAAAAGCTTGACTTTCAACGAATTGTCCTGAGACATCGCGACAAGGTTGCAACACAAACTTTGAGCTCCAACTCTCTAACAACTTGGGACTACTTGCGTGACAGTTTTATTAGTTAATTGCACATGAATAACGACAAAAAAATAACTGAGATATCTTTATCAAATTAATCCAAACGTCATGGCTACGTGACATGTACAAATATAGTCGTTGAGAGTCTACCTAATATTTCACAGAACTTCTTTAATGATTGTTATATATAAAAATATATTTATCTAGGACATGTGATCCTATTTCGAGTAAAGAGTTACTCGCAGTATCTGCTCCGAGTGGATGGATGTTCTATGTTCGGGTAACTCCGGAAAACTATCTTGTCATTTAAAATACCTCAATGCCCGATTTGAAGGTATTCGAGCATTACATTTTGACATATAACATATGGATTTGAGACGTGGTGCTTTACCATTGTCTCTAACCAAATTCAAAGATCGATGTTTCTCTACGATATTGAATCCACTATGATGAAATCCGCTGAAGAACAAGGATTATAGACTTGACGTATAGAATTTGCGTGGTTCGCAGGATCAATGGAAAATTAATAAGGACCGTTGGGGTTTAAAAAGGTCTTGGAATTCCGACCACGCCTTGCTGAATAAGAGCTTAAGATGCCCCTGAACGAGGTGCACTGATGACTCGAAGAAGACAGCGTGCAGTCGCTAGATTCAGATAGCTCCACGCCTATCTATGTAAGTGGCGCAAGTTAGGAGAGGCCCAGATTCAGTAGTAAACCTCCACACCCTTTAAGGCTGATGCGTAAGTGAATGGGATGATTGTCATTTAAGTTACTCAACAAAAATTGTAACAGAATTTTTATATACTAAGAAATTAAAGTCGAATCATAGTTCAATAAACTTGTGACGTTTGGGTAAGATGCGTTCACTATTAAGGATAAGAGTACTGTAAAATTGTGTACCTACATACTACCAGAAACATATTTGTTGCTCATTGAACTTGTTATAGTATTACTTTGTATCGTGTGATTTAGTCTCTATATAGATATTGTGTTTTATCGGGATATAGGTCGTTTATTTTGTTTGTATAATTGTGATACAGCGATGAGAATTTAGAAGTGGTATTAGGCACACAATTACATTATTTAGCCGCACTTTGACGTAATAGCCGCGAACAATTTGATATTTGTATTTTGCAACATTATGAAACAAAATATGCAATTAGTTTGCCAATACTTCGTTTGTCAATATATTAAGCTTTCCTTACTTAGTACTGAAACTTTCTATAACAGTAAATCTAAATAATAAGTTTCTGCTAAGTAATTAAGTAACTAAAATTGAATAAATTCTAATCAAGTCAATTATATTCTCTTGACTTATCTATTAATTCTTCATCTCCTCCAACTACGCTACAGAAAAAAATAATTTAGGGAAAATTTTGAAGTGCACGGTAATGCACTACTCATATAAAGCATCACGGAAGCCATCTTGGATACGTGTCTACATATAGCCTCCGTATAGCACATGTGGATGGGACCTTGCGTGATGTATGGACGAACCGCAGGAAACAAGCGCCGTAAAGGCGTCATTACTTATTATGACTTGCATTATCTCCGCGATAAAATGTAACAGATCGCGTCAATAACTTATAGCGTTTTATATTCGAGCGTTTTAAAAATTCTTCGCAACAACACACACACGCGTACTTGCTGATGCTTTATTGACGAGTGTTTGTGTTTTGTACTTACGTTATAAATTTGGAGCTCCCGTGTGTGTGTGTGTGTGTCTGCAAACCCAATTCTCTATTCTATTAGATAAACATAAATTATATTCAGTAAAAATGTCCCCTCCCTCACTAAAATTGCTAACTATCCTGCGTGAGTCTCTTGTCGATCTCATGATCAAGTTGATATTTTTACTAGTAACCCGCTCTCTTTAAGAAATTCCACGGGAACAGATCCATTTCCCGGGATGAAAATTATCCACGATAATGACACATAATATGAGCTCCAAATATACTAAGGACCATCTAAATCTGTTATGTACATGTTTAGACCTTTACATCGATAACAAAGTCTATCTGCAATAAAAATACCGTTTGCTATAAAAAAAAGTAATTTACAGACTCGGTCCCGTAACAGTTATTATTGGTGTAGATACTAGGTTAGGTCCCAAAGAATATAGCAGCTTGCGTAGTAATTTAGATATATAAATCAATTCCACAATTCCCTTTGGAATTGTCAACTGCTGCTCTGCAACAATTACTCAACACTGTAACTGGTTTAAGTGCCGCCCCTTCCGCAAATACACCTAAAGTTTGCCGTATGCGGAAGTGTTTCAGTGTCTTTTTGGGTAAAAATATACAACTTTTTCTTACTTTTTTCGGACACAATAATTTTATTTCAGATGTTACATAGAACAAAGTCTGTATTATATACATGAAATACAAACGTTGGTTCAAGGATTTACTCTCCAAATTATCATTGTTAAATATAAATATATCTATGTAGATGACCTACAAGATGTTAAGAAGAACATTTATACTCAAGCGAAAAGATTTTTTTTTGTCACGCAAATATCTTAACAGTTGTTTGAGGTGTAATTATTTGTATAATATTTATATATATATTGTGTAAATATTCGTATAATATTTACTGAACGACTAATTAGAATCACAATTAAGATAAGATACATAGATAAAACCCTATGAAATAATTATTTAAAAAAAAAACGATATGATCTTAAAAAATGCTTCTAGCATTTAGCATTAACTAATATGAATTATAAATTGAACTTAAAAAAATAATTTCACGTTGAAACTTCCATTATTTCCTTTACATCCAAATTGATTCTATCAGAAATTCGTTTTTCCCTTTATTTTCGTTGGCAGCTGTGATGCTTTCGGTGGTATGAACATCCATTGGCACTGCTGACTAGTTATCATCAGGTGAATGGTCATCTCCTTTTACTGTTAAGTACATATTAAAAACATTGCATCGATAATGTGTAATCATCAAATATTTAAGAAAAAGTATAAATAATTTCACAACTTTGCACAATTCTATTTACTTTAAATTGTTCTCGACGTTATTAACAGTTGATAGGGAGTAACAGTTCTCGCAACTCACAACGTATCCCGCAATTTTAGTTCATTGATGGAATCGCCGCCACACTATTAATTAATTATAATTAATTAGGTTAATTGGACGACTGCGTGGAAATTCGATGTTAACTGTCGGACATCGTATCGACAAAGTATACAATAAAGGCGCACAATCTATGTACTAGTGGTATAATTTTTTAATTTATGGTTTGCATTGAAATAATAACATGATCTATTAATCTGCCCTCAACCACCTTCACCACCTCGCGTCGTTGTCCTCATTACAGAGGGTCGTGAATCTCTTGTCGTGGAATTATCGTTTTGCCATTTATCTATTTCTTTATCAGAATGTAATTTATGCGTGGTGTATTTGTCGTGGCTTCAACCTATCATTCTATGTTATCAACCGAGAAGACCTAGGGGTGAAGTTGACCAACTCGAGTGTCAAAAGTTCCAAAGCTACACGCTTTTGAACTACGAACGAACGTGCATTATTACAATAGGCTGAATTAGTTACAATTTCAAACGTTTTTAATACTCGAATTTAAGTCTGGATTCATTGTGCGCAATCAAGCGACCATTTATTTGGGCTTGTTACGACTTCACGAGACTATGCTGGTTTAAGCATAATTTACCAAGATAAAGGAGGTAAACAATGTTTTTGAGTGGTTTGGCGTGGCGATCATTTACTCTCATAAACTGTCATACTGAAGTCTTGGGTACGGCTGGTTTTATACATATTGTATTAATAATCCGCCATCACTTCACTTCGGCAAACACGAACCTAACGTAAACAATCGTTACTCATCAGACGGTTCATAAATTATTAATTACTACCCCCCTGTATGTAGGCCTTCCTAGTAAATCACTCTGTACAACTATAAAACCCCATGTAAATCTGTGCAGTATTTTTTAAGTAGGTATTGCGATCACATTGTCATACTATGTTATAATTTATAGTTATATACATTGTATATAATTGTTTATAAGTCTACTAATCTTGTGGGTATTGCGTTAATATAAGAAATATTTTTTTGTGTTGATTGGCTCGACTTGGCTTTATTAATTAACTAGTAAACGACCACAACTTCGTTGGCGCAGAAATTCAATAGTTTCAAGATTCATAAAAATTTCATCGCAAAATTTACTTCATCTGTAATATTTATTTATTTATTGTTATTTTTCCATCGATATGTGGAATATTTTAGACGGGTTAACACAACACTGAATATTAATAATTATGTACATTAAATCTTTATGTTTTATAAATAAATGACAACCGATTAAAAAACAAAATTACATAACCTAAAAATATTTAAACAAATGAAAACTAATAAACTGACAGGTTTACATAACCTATAAATTATAGAAAAATATAATACTAATATGGCACACACCGAACTAAATTAATATGGTTGCCGGAGAAATCCAGAAATAATTATTAAACTATTTTTTTTTTATGATAACCTCAAGGTCTATCGATAGCATATGATAAAATGGTAGAAATTGGATCAGTGAGTCGAAAAACGAATATTTATCGCATATTATATCAATAACATTATAAACAGATACAGAACTCACAACGTTTATACACCGTTTAATAGCGTTTACTCGTACGGATTGGGGTTGTCTATCTAAAGTATATTACAAACATGAACAAATCATTGATTCGTTAAGGAAGTACGTGCTAACAATCGAACCGGCAACCTTGCGGTCGGCAAGCACGGTCAATACTGGGGATGTTATGGATATGAAATTTCGGATCTGGATATGGATACGGATATATGAATAATATTTTACCGGTTTCGGTTACGGCTATGGATATGAAATTATTTCGGATTATCCAATTGTTTCGGATAATTTCGATTGCGGATGTTAGGCGATTTAGGACTTGGAAAACTAGGTTGTATTTACGAGGTAAGAGTGTCTTTTTTCGTAGGTATTATTTGGTATTCTAGTCATGGAATAAAATCCTTAAAAATCAAATAATAAAAACGTCTAAAGCGTCTCATAGCGACGCTGCAAATATGTCGACTCAAACAGCGAAAATCTGTCATGACATGTTTCATCTAGACTCTGCTTCCATCCGAAATTATTCGAAACTTTTTAATCGGATTCGGGTCCGGTTTCGGATACGAGAAGGATACACGAACATCTAAATTTATTTAAACGCGTATTGAAATTTGTTCGGTGCATGGTCGTTTTTTTAGTGGTTTCGTAGAGTGTACTATATACTTACTACGATACGATATGTGCTTATTGATACAGTATAATAATTAATTGCGCTCTATGTATTGTAGATTTCAAGCATTACAATTCGATCCACAAAAGCCCATGTTACATGCCTAAATGAAATAAGGCAGCTGTACTGACATAATGACACTTATGATTTTGGAATTACGACCACAGTACCTAACAACATTGAGACATGCTATGGTGTTGTAAATCCGCATGAGTTTTCAGCGGCAAGTGATCCTGCAGCGCTGGGCTGCGCGCGAGTGAGCGAATTACGCTGAAATATACATATTTAGGCTGCATTCAAATAATAAAATTAATGATATCGTTGAACATAGAGTTTTAAGCACCTGGCCTGTTAACATATATACGTCTTAACAATAAGTAAGAAGTACGTCTAAGTAGTTTTTTTATGTAAATAGCCGACAAACGAGCAGACGAGCCACCTGATGGTAAGTGGTCACCGTCGCCCATGGACATCAGCAACACCAAAATTATCAGCGATGCATTGTCGGCCCGGAAATAAAAAGAAAGTAAAAAAGAAAGAAACTATTGGCTCTCAAGCCCCCAGCCGAAACTTGTCGAGTCGTTCGGTGGCCGAGATTTAATGATTTTTTCATATAGGTATTTTAGTATGAAGTAGAAAATCTAATTTGAATTCATGTATATGCCATTTGCATATTTGAAACAGAACAGTTAGCTCGTGTTTAACATAGTGTTCCCTTTGCTGGGATCGCTGCAGCACACGGCCAGCGGTGAGACGTGTTCCTAACACGTGGCAGCCGCACGAAAGCTATAAAGTGCCCTCATTTCCACAAAATATTGCGAGTTTGAGGAGCTAAAAAGCCGAATTCCGGCTGCATTTACTTTTTAGCCTTCGAGAAATCTGCGGTTAGATAAAACATTAGTTATAGCTCTCGGAGATTTTATATCAGGTGTACGTTACCCGAGGGAGTGAACACATTTTTAGAGGGAGTAGTGTTTATGTTGATTCCACTTATCGAAATGCTACTTTAAAAGATTTGTTAATAAGGAGGCAAGAATAAAAGTTATTTCTCTATTTTTATGTTATTTCCCGTGTGGGGTGACAAAAATCGATATCCTATTTTTAATACGCTTTTATTAGCTCGGGTTGTATCTATGTATGTATGTATGTAACGGAATCTTTGAGCTTAATTTTCACTGGTTTCTAAAAGTCTGATCAACTTGAAACTTTGCACACATATCAAGGGCCGATGACAATGCAATAATTTGATAACAGTTTCCCATTATCCTTATTAGGACGGCCCGGATTCATAAATTCTTTTTTATTTAGATCCTCTGTAGGAGAGTGAGAAAGATAGAGCTAGCGCGCGATCTGCGCATGCCTGCACTTCCAGTCAGAGTTACTCTTACTGATTTCTGGAGTCTACGACTTACTCTTTCGAACTTGCTCGGGGACGCGGTATTGCTCAACGGGGACCAAAATGTGTTTAGGATAGTTGCATTCTAACCTTGTTTATTCCTTACACATGCGTGGGTACTAATAAGTCTCATAAACGCAAGTTACTCTATTTAATATTCATATAAGATGTTATATAATAACCGTGATTTATAAAAGCTTCTTATTAATTATAATAAAATAATCAGAAAATAAATTTTGAAATTATTTTACAGAACAAAATTCGACAAGTAAATAAGATATTTATCGTGATCAAAATCTTTTAATTAATAATTTTATTGATAAAAGTACAATCAACGAAAATGAATTAAAATAAATAATAGTTGAAAAAACTAAAAAAACACGCTTTTATTGCTAATTGAACTAAAACCTGGAAAATAAATAATAGTTTAAAAAAACTAAAAAAACACGCTTTTATTGCTAATTGAACTAAAAAGTGGAAAATAATTTTTAATTACAAAGAGTCTTTATTACAGTAGTAGAAGGTCGGACAATCAATTATAATTAATTACCTCAAATAAACATTATAATAAAATTTAAGTTATTAACAAAATAATTCAAATCAAAGTAAAAAGCGTGGGGTGCATTTTACTTCATTTTTATAACTTTTCTCTCATAGATAGTTGCCAATAGAATGATTGTGTCATATTTAATATATCGAGCACCCCACGCTTTTTACTTTGATTTGAATTATTTTGTTAATAACTTAAATTTTATTATAATGTTTATTTGAGGTAATTAATTATGATTGATTGTCCGACCTTCTACTACTGTAATAAAGACTCTATGTAATTAAAAATTATTTTCTTCTTTTTAGTTCAATTAGCAATGAAAGCGTGTTTTTTTAGTTTTTTTAAACTATTATTTTTATATTCAGCCTTATATCGTAGTATGATGTAATTGGTGTACAAAATCATAAAAACTTGCGTGTCCGTGATAAAAAAAAAAGAAAAAAACGTTTATTTTATTAACTTGTAATATGGTAGGCTGTATTATTTTTATGGTTTTGTTAGTATAACTTATATTTACGAACAAATTACCCAACGATACTTAACCATCACACCACATATACAAAATAACGTTTATTGATTTTGGTGAAATATTCGTAAACGCTGTTCATTCACCGGTGCATCTCGGTCACTATCAAGCACCAAACTGTTTCTCCGTTAATGTCCCTAATATATTCACACGTCCGTCTTACACGAAACACCAAACTAAATGCATCCACCATCGTGCTTATAGCACATGAAAGTATCAATCAACATGGATGACTCAGTGCCGGCCGCCTTTGTCTATTGACACCTAAATACACGATACGTATTTCGATTATTATTAGCTGTCCGTATATCCTAGATAGAACAAAATTCTTGTCAGGATCATTCGGGTGTGTCAGTGTCCCCGTGTTGCGGGTGGCATGGACATACACATATGTATATGACATCACAAACACCCATAACCCGAGAACAAACATTCACGTGTCACATCTGTCTGTAATCTATACTACTATAAAGAGAAGGTGCGAATACTGTGAGGTTGTTTGTATACGGAGGTCAATCCCCGGAACTACAGTACCCGTTTGGAAATGTATTTTATCATTTGAATGGTACTTTATTCCAGATGGACGTAAGGTATATATATGTCTATCTGAATGCGATAATCTCGAGAACTACGGCACGGGTTTTCATACGGGTCTTAAAAATAGATAGATTGATTTACGAGAAAAATTTAGGTGTATGAATGACATCGGGAAAACATTAAACAATTATTTCTGGTGCGATTATTATTTGTGAACGTAAAAATCAAATTGGAGCTAAGCAAGGGCTTATGTATGTTTATATTAGAGGCATACAAATATGTTTTGTTGCTATTTCTAAATGTAAAGCTTAAACAAAAAAAAATCGTATTAATATCGTGGAGACCATTGGCTCAGTGTTAAAAATATATTGAAAATATTATTTACAGGATTTGTACGAAACTCTTTAGTTTAATTTCACTCGAAAGATTACAACACTCATACATTCGATTACATAGAAATAAACGACTTGCTGTCAACGAATTTTCTATACATTATCTATTTCCATGCATTCATCGTAAGAATAAATAGATAGCGATATTTTTCTGTGGATACACGGAAAACATATACTGTTTTTGTATGCCTTTTGCTTTTTTGTATCATAGTTAATATTGTTTGATTATTAAAATTTTGTAAGTTAATTTATTTTACGGTTATTACAGTCAACATCGTTAAGGTAGGCCAATGTACGGTACAGTTTCACGCTATTCTCTCTTCGCCAGCATATATAAGTGCAGTTACCGTGCAGTGTTTTTCCATTGTAATCAGTTAGCTATTATGTCAATGTCACTTATGCCCGTAATTTTATGCTTCTCGTACCGTTTCGAAACGGTTCATAGCATAGGATCTGTCCGATGTTACCTACCGTTGCCAAGTCTCTCAGTAGACGGTCGAGGTGAAACAGATAAGTGGGTCGCACATTAAGCGGTCACAGGTTCACATGAGATTGCCTCGGGTGCAGCTGGCACGGCCCGGTAGCCTCAAGGATTTGCTCAAAAGCTTTTATTGTTTTGAACCAACTCGAGGGAGATCGCATTCAACATAGTTTACATTAAATGTTCTATGTGTGCTGGAGGCGTCGCGACGATCTCGAAGATGGACCATCGACCGAGATTGGTCATATTGACGGAATACTTGTGATTGACACAAGCCGTCGGGCTGTTACGAGCGCCTGACAAAAGTTTTGCTAGGAAGAGGGGCGAAGCGACGATAAACACGATCGACAACTCGTTTTACACCAGAGCCAGGGGCAGGCGCCATGGAAGGATGCACTCGTATTTTAACCGTGCCGGAGACTAGCGCCTCCCTGCCACAAACTGTTACACGTTTCGTTTGTGGATTCTCAGTGATATTCCCACCAATTGCCCACCCGAGAAAATGTTTCATCGTGATACCAGAAATGCTGTGTATCCGAGTAAATAAGATCAAATCAATTTAATTTCATTATAAAATGTTGCAAATAAAATATTGCAAATTGGAGCTAGACCGTGTTTTACTTTTGATGTGTGAGCAGACTTATATTTTGAGACTTATATCCGACTTATATTTTCTATTTTAATAGGATTTGTTCAAATTGCTTCGTCTCCATATACAATCTAATTGCAGTTTTCAATTAAAAAGTAGTGTTCGACTCTCATTCACTTCTGACTGCAAACTAGAAGTTCATTTTTCATCCGGCTTTCTCTCTCATTCATCTGAGTGACGTCGAAATATTTTTCCTTTCAATGATAAATTTTTCCAGGAAAATGTAAACGAGCAATCCTGGCCACGCTAAAATTCATCGGTTGGCCTATTTTTTTTTCTATTTCTGAACTTTTTGGTACCTACATGACAGCTAGCCGTCCTAAATGGTGCAGCGCAAAAAAAACTATATTTGAAATTCGAATATCGAACGCGAAATTTCTGGTGCTAAATGCTTCTTCACGAAATCTGCCGACCGTATGCATATTCGTGAAGTACTAGAAGGTTCGTTTTGAAGTTACTGATATAGGCGGGGTCATTTAAAATTTTCATTGATACAAAATACCGTGTAATTTGTAGACGTCAATCAGAATTATCTACTTAAAAGACTAACGCTTTTAATGATTGAATTCGGCTGGAGTTTGTATATTTGTGACTGGGTTTGTAATTAAATATATTCGTGGGATGCAGTGGCCACGTTTTCAGGTCAATTGCCAAATCAATGAAACAATATTTAACTAGAACATCTAACCCAACACACAAATAATTATCAGTTTTGTCCATTTATAACGATAGGATCGTTTTGTTGGAAGTGAAATGAAGATTATTTATTATCTCTGCCTAATACTACTTAATAAAATTAAATTGTATGGATGTGAAAAAATAGATATGTATCAAAATATTACGTTTGAAATATTTTCATGAACTCTATACACATTTTCTATTGCATTATCAACTTTTTCTAAAAAACATTGTCCGATTTTTGTCCAGCATGATGACGACTGGCTGCGTTGTTCTTTTATTTAATCTTAACTTGTAATACATTTTACATTAATAACCCAAATATTTTCGAATTTGTGGATTTTGGTATCAAAATAAACTACATTGAAATATTTTTTTAGTTGGTCCAGTAATTCTACAGTTTAACCCCAAGAAGTCAAATAAAAAGATTAAATCGAATAAAATGATTACCCTACTTATAATATTAGTTTGGACTGTACTGTCATAATGTCTTTGGCACTGTGTGTACTACGTACACTAGTCCGCTTCATAGATCATGTCAGAGATGTGTTGAGTGGAGTGAATGCATGCAATACTAGATATCAAATGCAAAGTATTTGCTCAAGCAGGCTGAGACATGTATATATATATGACGACATAGTATGCCGTATTGGGGTGTGGTGGAGGCACACACTGTTCAGTAATCGCAGATAATAAAGAATATCGCCTAACTTCATAAGCTCGTCTTCATTTATACCTTAGTACCTATACATTGTGGTAATCATTTTAGGACTACAACAATTTTAACCTCAATCACTGAGAACGACCTGTCGTTAAAATCATAAAATTGAATCGTGCAATTACGCATCAAAAAAGCATGATATCGTGTAATCGTAAAATGATAAGCGAATGCCAATAAAAACACAATCCTTAAAATATATATCTTAATATTATATAACTGTTGGTACGCTGAACTACTAACTTACACCCATGTTCATGAATGTACGTTCAAGTTAGTTTTCGTATTATTATCTTTTCTGGGATACACAACACAAGTATGCATACGAAGTTTCCGCCACAAATAAAGGACTAAGTTTCGGTGGAATGTAAAGTTACTTAGAGGGTAGGGGCCGCAGTGAAATTATCATCGATACGAGGAGAACGGTACGAACAGTTCCGGCCAGATGCGGCCAAAGTTATTGTTTTACGCTTCGCCAATACCGATATCTTTCATCATCCATCTGCTAGGTCTATCTAGGCTGAGTTACTAAATATACGTGATGGAACGCAATCTTGGGAACTCTTGTATTGGATCGAACTACTGTGGTTCTAAGCATATAAAGTCAATAGTTGGTTTAGCCTCACCTTATATATGCTGCATTTCCGTAATTTCTACAGTACTGCAGCTGCAACGACAGCACTTCGATTACATTAACTAAAATTATTATTATAAATATTATAGTATCGTTGTGTAATGTACAGTTGTCGATGGCATATTTGCAAACGTTACTAAAAAAAAATATGTGAAAGAATCTATTGCTACTAAAGTGGGCCAAAGAAACAACGGGTCACGTGTAAATGTTACATACATATACGTTATTGGCTATAAATTAAATATTTCGTCCCAGCCGTTAACTGGCCCGTGCCACCTATGAGCACCTATGACAGTGACCTTAAGGGTGAACAGTCAGTATAATTAAAAGAGCAAGCGAGCGACGAATACCTTCAACCATGTTGAAATAGGACTGTAGTTGACGTTGAAGTTTGACGCAGATGCCAACGAGTCACAGCTGAAACCTACGAGTAGCATGAAGTAGACCGCATGCCCGTTGTAAGGAAATTAAAAAAAAACATTCTGTCATAAAAAGGTACAGCAATGCGGCATATACATAGTTACTGTGACATATATACTTGTAAAATAACACAGTTATACGACAAAAAAGACAATTGACTGGTTGTTTGTTTCATGTCATGTAATTGTTTTTAAGTACATCCAAGCTAATATTTATTTCATACTATCGTATAATTTAATAGGAACGTATAATTTATTTATGCATTGAGCAGACGAAATAGTACGTTGTCTGATAGTATTGATTATTAGTAATAATATTTTAATCATTAGTAATAAAGCAACTTTAGCCTTTTAATAAAATGAAGCTAAATAGTGGGCGATATAAACAAATATTTCACGCGGGAATTTAATATTATATCCGCTAATACTTTGTTCACTTAATGATTTCGTAATTACCTTGTGTATGGTGTTAAATAATCGTAACCATCACAATCCACAACTGTCACCCAGCTCGACTCGAATCTCACCTCACAATCTTTAGGGTAAACCTTATAGGTCTACCACGGAGACTACTGTGGATTGGTATAGTTCACCCTTCTATTAAAACATGATGAAGAAATTTAGACTGAAATTTCAAGAAATGCGAAGAAGTAATATGAAATTTTTAACACGCCCATAACACTGACAAAATACTCAGTTGCGCGAATCTTCCATTCAAATACTGGCTCCTACAGTATAGTTCGAACCTAATAAAAATTATTCGAAAACTGTCGACGAAAACTTTTAAAAGCCATGGCGACTTTTGTTTCACTTTATATAATCTTATTTTGACGATCCTGTATCAATCGGTCGTGACCCTGCTCGCCGAGCGAAATAACTCGGCTTCGATTCTCGGCTGCAGCAAGCATTAATATATTCGATACATTTTTGTTCACGGTGTTTAGTTTTCTGTTCCATCATAATTTTATATGATTATGTTACGCACGACACAGTGAATTTAAGTGCGGGTGTATGTGCGAGTGTTGATGATCACAGACGGAAATGTGGACCCATTTGTCTAAGTCAGTTATATTAAGCTCCGCGCAGAAAATAATACATACGGTTTCCTTATTACTTTATATGGTAGTAGATAATTACCTACGTCTTATTGCGAATACAAAGCTAATGTTTTATACGAAAGATGTGATGTATAATGCGTTAGGTAATAGCCGGCAAGAAATCGGGTCAACTGTTAGAGACTGACTGATGGTGTCACGCCCGTCCATAGACAATGGCAAGACCAGGCTGTCGTCAACGTGAGCTCTCCAATTTTGGAACCAAAACATTTTATTCCCCGGAATATTGTACGAATGCAACAGCTGTTCTATAACTTGTTAAATATTAAGTATGTACAGCTGTTATAAACCACACATCGTTCGTTTTAAAATATAATAAACACAAGAAACAACATTTCTTTACATAGAACACATATTTTTACTCAGTAGAACAACATACAAAAACATGGGAATAAACCGGTATCTCAATAATGTTCTGAAACGTGAAATTTTCCAATCCATACTTGTCCGACGTGCTGAACTATGGCCCTGAGCACACAGAGAAGATCCGAGCCCCGGGACATTTATGGGATGTGATTATTCTAATAAATCTATGATTGTAAACAATACTGCGGTCTTATATAATTATGTCACAGCGTCGCATAAGTTCGACACTGAAATATTAAATAAACGCCATCTATGCACGATCGTTGGAACTACTATGGTTGGTACAGTAGTGGGGGAGGAACTTGATATTTGGAGAGGGTCGTTCTTTTTGGGGCATTCTAGGTGGAATATTAGAACCGAACGGATTACCGTACGGAACTTGCCCCGTTTCCAAGTTTAATTTTGATCGGTCGCAGTGATCTTTGGTGATTATGTTGTGAATTGTTGTTGGTTGTTGAAAAGGATGTGTAAGAGGATAAGCGGTGTACTGATACCTGATACAACTGATAACAACCCTTCACCTTTTACATCGTTATATATGTTTGTCAGATCATCGCCTACTTACAATATAACATTACATTACATTTATTACTTACTTATTAGTCACAATTACTTCGTATCAACGACGAAGTTACCACATTCGAAAGGAAAACTCATTAAAGATTATACATCTTAACTCGCTAATTAGTTTCGCACTTCAAACCTCGCGCGTGACAAAACGTTCCCGCAGAGGTAATTAAAGCAGAATTATGACGATATTTCATTCACATGCTTTACCAGCCATACGATTATAACACCGTGACGTAGGACCACTGTACGACAGTTACGTTATCTTTCGATAATAATAAAAACTGAAATGAGGCCGTATCTGTTTATTAAATGTAGTATTTGTTCAAAAAAAGAGATGATTGGCTTTTACGTACTTACCTACTCATTTTTATTAATAAATACTCAAAAGTGCAGAAATATGTATTTACTAAGACTACATTTTTCTGCCGTACATATCATGACAATCTTAAATTAGTTAAATTAATTTCAAAATTAAGGGATATTAAAAAATGGCTCAATTGTATCGACTAATTCCAACCGTTCTCACCGAGCGCTACCAAGCAAATGAATGACCAAGTCCAGCCACCCTCTTTTTGTACATTTCCTTTTTTTTCAATGGGCTACTGCTTGTACGGCCTCTTCTGATGGTAGATCGTCCTTGATCCTTGAGATGGTGGCCAGTCAATGTCTTAGTCTAGTACTGGCACCGAAAAGTCGGCTTCAGCTAGTGTTGGGGACATCGGAGAATCACTTGGCGCGTAAAAATCAATCTCAGTAGGTGTTGGCGACTGAGCAGGCTCCGTATCGTCTGCTTCATCTAAAATCACACAATTGGAACGCAATTTTTGCCATAGGCATACAAACCTAGATCATTTCCATGTTACTGACTAGTGAACCATACGCTATACAGGAATAGTGCAAGTCCAACTACCCTCCTTTTACAGGTATACTCTGTACAGTGTTTTATTTAACGCGGTCCTGCTTATAGTACATTCATAGTTGAGTCATCCAAAACATTGATCATTCGCTTAATCATCTTTATCTTGGTTTCATATGTAAAAATCCCTACTAAGCTTTTTTGAATTTCTCGTTTCATGTTTCTTTGTAATGAGAATAATTTCGAAAAAAACTTATTAATGAAATTACTGTTTTTATGTATTCATATTTTCCGAATAAGTTCACGGATGTCGGATGTCGGATGTCGGATCAAGTTTAATGTTGGATCAAAATTATTTCCCTTGTAATAATCATTTTTTGTAAACGGCGTGGCTTATAGCGAAAATGTATTAGCGTGATAACCTCTTTCTAAAGTATTAGAGGGCTTCGCCTTTAGTTTTATTAAAAGCTGGACTGCTTCCTTATTATTTTCTATGTGAAATCGGTGCCTCATGAGGTGAAACTAAACTTTAATAAGATTAATTTCGTGACCATGAAACATCTGATGTGAATATTTTATGGTAGTTGTTTTATTTTTGGGTCAGAATGACATAGCTTGCATGGAAGTGTCACTGGTGTTATTTTTACATATACACAGCATTAACATACATTGGTCAGGCAATAATAAACTATTTATAGTTGATCAGGTGAAAATAGTGTCGAGTTCAGTGCGTAAAGATGTCGGTAGTGTCGCGTGTTGTGATGTGTTACATAAAACAACATGAGACGGACTAGACGTAAAGTTCACAAGTTCTTTTGTCATTAGTATCTGTCAAGTCTCGCTGTGATCATGATTCATGTAATTGGGTCGAAATATCGGTATACAATTTAAAATGTATGCGATGATAAATATTGCTATTTTTGTGCCAATATTCCACAAAAGAGCAGTCGGACCCGATAGTAAGTGATTACTGCCGCCCAGAGACATAAAGTAACATCAAAGACGTCACCGAAGCCTTGGCGGTCCAAAAGGTATCGGCCAAAACGTTTAATACTGGCTCTTCGACAGTGTTTAAAGCATTTTACGGTTAATTTTACAAGGAAGGTTCGTAAGGCTTCTTAAATATCTATGTGATCATTGGTCCGTTTAATAATGATTTTGTAACTTGCGAACGACTTCATCCACTGATCTGTTGTCGCGTCGTTGATACATAGCGACGCCAAGATACGATCATGTTACGTCTAGCGAAATCGGTCCGCGACAACTAGTATCGCTATGAATTATAAACATAAATGTAGTATAAATAATGTTGTTGATTACGTCCCACTAAATCCTACATTGCATTTTGAAAGAAGGCAAACATATATAGCAACAAAGCAAAGAATAAAAAGTTGTCTTCTACATCCATTAAAAAAAAATACGTGTAAAGTCGCAAGATTAAGTTAATGTTTCGCATTCACAAGAACTGTATATAGTATTGTAGTTTAAAAGCAAACGTGTTACTAATTCCGCAGTGGTTCTAACGATGCATTATTGAAGGCAGCTGTGATTTTTTTATTACAAGAGTGTAAGCCAAATAAAAGAGAAAGCCGAATGATTGTAGAATAAGTAAAAGGTGTTTGAAGCCTATTTCATTCGGTCGGCTTGCTGGGTTAAATAATAACTCAAAGGCGTCGGACGAATCGACTGCAGTACGCCGTTCCAACGAGGTTGGATGGGTATTGAATTTAGTCGTCTCATAGTTTCCGTGTTGTGAACAATGCGTTATTGAAGGCGGTAAAGCTTGGCGTTTCGATTTGCTGATCAATTATTAGATAGGTGTATACTACGCCGAGACTTGAGGTTTCGTGGCGATATTGTTGTTTCTTACAGACTGAATATTCACTGCAATAGAATTTAGATATTTGCATATTCGGATTTTTCTATGAACTTTAATTAATAATAATATGTTGTCGTATTAAACGGGACCACTCGCGGTACGGGATTTGTTGAAGCGATGGCGTAGTTTGACGTTCGAAAAGTGTTTGTAAAAAACCAACTT
Source organism: Megathymus violae (assembly GCA_003671415.1). Classification (NCBI taxonomy): domain Eukaryota; kingdom Metazoa; phylum Arthropoda; class Insecta; order Lepidoptera; family Hesperiidae; genus Megathymus; species Megathymus violae. The sequence continues at coordinate 30,999 of PDGT01000072.1, forward strand.
CGAACAAATGGTATTGCATTCATAAAAATTTGACGTAGTCAAAAGTTTTACAAAAAAATTATAATTGGAATTAAGTTCAACGAATGTCTAATATTTTTTATACAAAACATCAGACTTGCATAAAATTGACAAATTTTACGGTTTTTCTCCCAGTCCATTACATTTTACATTGAAGGTGAATAAACCTAACGAACGCTTAATTACTTACAGAGTATTGTCATTTTACTCATCATGATTTTAATACGTGGCACGTATATATAATGCACCAGCCACGCGCCCTCGCTTCGCTTCGGGAAATTTGTTATTTACGTTCACATTAAATTAGTAATTGCACCCTAGATAATCGTTGCTCATTTTTATCACACGTTTTGAAAAGTTTTCCTCATGTCATACACCTAAACATTTCTCGTGAAAATGTCATTAGGTGTATTGGTATTGGTTATAAGTGTGCTGTAGTTTACGTTTTTATTGCATTCAAACGGACATGTAGAGAGTTTGTTTTAAAGCTGTTTGTTTTCCAGCCCAACTGGAGTAATGTGCGTACCTTTAAAATGGTAAAATAATTTTTCAAATACTTTTCTTTACTTTCCGCGTATACACAAACTTATAGAATTCGCACTCTCTCTTCATAATGTTAGTATAGATTTCTTATTATATTTAAACATGATTATATATTGATTTTGCTCAAAATTTTATCGGCTATCTCGGTAAGCTTCATGGAGGTTAATGATTCCGATCTAACAGTCTGATATAGTACGTGCACACAAAAAATGCACAAAATTGTCAAAAATAATTTAGGTAATTTGTTCGATTACATCACGGACCACGGTGGTTTCGACGGGTCCATACATATTTTATATATTATCCACTTTAAAGCTGTAGGTAATTAAGTTATTGGGAAATTTTAAGAATGAAAATTACAGTTACGGCTTCGTAGTTCGCTTCCTTTTTCGAAGCTTCGTAAAAGAAAATATATTGAACTTAAGAACCTTTGGTTATTGTTATTTCTTTCCTTTGTTCTCGTGCTCTTTCATGTCGTGTATTGAACTTTCATTATTTCCTTTCAACCGGTTTTATTGTTTTTAATTTATTATTTTTTATTTATGTTTTAACTCCGGGTACGTTACTCGCAGGCTGTTTCACCTTCTCATACGAATGTGTGTATGTCACAGGAACATGGAAATCTTAAAATTAAATAAGTGTATACTTGTACCGTTTTCGTTACATTTTTGTCGTATATTTTATTAATTAATATTATTGTTGGTACGCTTTTTATGGATCGTGTGACTTGTGGACGACTTCGTCGGATGAAATTATGTTTAATGGCTTTGCAAGGAGTCGATCACGTAACTATTCGAGAAGTGGGCCCAGTACTGTTTATGTGTTAATATTCTACAGTCGTATTACAAACATTTGTAAATAAAATATGGAGTATACAAATAAAAAAAATTTTTGCAGCTACTTTCTGAACATTTCCTGTGACATCAGAAATGACACCTGCGAATATAAACTCAATGTGCACACTGGACAGTTTACATATAACCCTTTTTTGTATAACTTACTTAACAAACACGGTCATTATAATATCTAAGATTTAATTCAGTTATAATATTAAAATAGCTATTAGTGAAATAACCATAAATCATCTCTGAGTGGAAAATGAATAAACCACCTAGGTACGTTCGAACCGTACCCAGGAGGCAAATTACTAAATTTGTTAAGCATATAATATATCGCGCTCATTTATAATTAGCTGGACCGAGTAATTGGGTAATTAATGCGGTGCAGGTGTTGTTCATCTCCCAGAAGGAAGGCTGATGCTCCCGGCTCCGGTGATTGACGGCGGGACTTATCGGGCTCTGTGCTGTTATGTTGGTTCTGATGCGCTGACGGCACAGTTGCTGTTGTCTGAAGCCCTCGGCGAAACTTTATTAAAATAACAACCGATATTATATCTTGACAGAGATGACGTCTCAAATGACAAGTGACAGTCGTCAGCGTAATATGGACGCTTGAGGCGCGTAGGTGGCCCGTTATGATGGTGTCGTATAAAGGTAACAGAAATATGAACGGTACGATACTGAGGTAATATTATTGTTTTTTTTGGTTATACGTTTTAATCCTCTCAATATGTGAGAATTAATTTGTCACATTTAACCACCTTGGCCAAGTGAGGATAGGAAGAGTTTACGCACCCTCGCGTGCAACATGGCGAACTCCGAAGTAATGCATGTTTCATCATGATTTTTCCTTAACCGAAGCTAGTGATAATTAATTTTTAATTGTATTTAATTCAAAACAATAATGAATACTGTAAAAATCTTCATTATAATATTCATAAAGGTTTATTTTAAAGTATATGGAAAAAAAACCATAGTTTAGTATCTTTGCTTTTGCTGTATTGTTATAAACCAAAAAAGAACTAGGAGCGGTTGAATGTTATTCGATAATAAGTTGATTCGTAATTTTGATCCGGGGCCCGCTTATTCACTGTTAGACACGGTAATTTCTGTTCTTGAATAAAATCTGTTGTCGGAACATTTATAAATCCGCTAAAGTTATCCAGACCATTTCGGAAGTAAAACGATTTGGGCCTAAATGTAAAGCATTCGCTGAGCCTATCTCCATCACGCTTCGCGAAAAGCGAATGAAATTTATAGGACTTACATTGACTTACGGCCCTCTCAATTAAAATAGAACAAGGACATCCGTGGCGTAGCGAGCCGCGGGAACGAATGGGGATTTTAATTTTGTTACGGATTTGCGTGGAGCGAAAAAAATTTCGCGTTTCGGTGCTCGATTATTTGTCTCAACGTTTCCTTATATCTGTTTCCTTAAATCCTATTTCTGAATCCAGCAGGCAAAAAAGGATGAAGGAAAATCCGCGCATTAGAGTGTTTTCTTTTAAATCATTATTATTACTTCATTGCGAAGCACTAGTGACGCATAATAGAGTAGTAGTAGTAGTACGCTAATTGTTATTGCAGTAGCTGCAGTCGACCAATTTGTGAAAATAGTATATTATAATATGGGGATACAAAATGATTACAACACGCAAGTGATAATTAAGTTCTAATCGCGCAAAACTGTGAAAAAATTTGACGTATGTGCAAGATTCGAAACAAAGACAAATATAAATTATTTACAATTAAGTATTTTTGTTAAAAAATAATTAATTAATAAGCTTGGAAATAGATCCAAATTCAACAATCGACCACCCACGTAAAGAAGTACTGGGCGCGTACTGGTGACGCGTCTTAAGATCCCTATGAATCGTACTCTGCGAACTCGGACCGTAGTTCAATTTTTTCATTGTTCTGCAATAATGTTTTCGGAGCGGTCGGTGCAGCCACTGTTAGTTTTTACTCTGTGCCAACGTTGGACACAAAGAATACTCAGTGTACGTAAAGATAGATTTTTTCTTTGTGAAGCTTTCTTAGGATTTTGGTAATAAATATTCGTTTCGAATTAAGTACATGTTATTGTGTATAAGGAAAGTGTTTTATTTGATATTGCTTTTTATTGTGATACGCAAAGTCACTAACATACTTTATTCTTATATATATTATGTTGATCTGTCTGTCATTTGACAACAAACATCGAAAAAAAAAATTTGTATGTTTTCCTGATAATATCATATACCATGATGCACTTGAGAAATTATTATATATGTTTTATACTTCCCTCCCAAATACGTCCGTATACGATTACGGTCATCATTTGAAAAACCAATTTTAAATGTATGCTAAATTTTCATTCTTTTTGTAGAGAAAATCAAGTACATTTTTGCGGAATGAGATATACTACGGTATTAAGAATATAGACATGCGAGTTATCCCATAAGGATTCCGTTTATCCATAAAATGTATAGACTTCTATAAAAAGCGATAGCAGTTCCATATTTAACTGTCGGCCTGTGGGAGGTCTCTCCACCTAACAACCCGCCTATTTACTATTAGAAAACTACGTTGATAACGAGCGTTCAATCCGCCTCTGCCGTCGTGCAAGACTCAATCGTGTGGCGGCCGCGGGGAGCGGGGCCGACCGCGGCTGACAACAAGATTACCCAGGTGAAGGGCTCGGCGGGGGACGAACGGAACTAGTTTTTTAAAAAGTATTAAGTACAAGCTCGTTTTTCATTGGTTAAAACGATTATGAATATATACCGTTAACCCAGTATGTATACTAATAAATAAAACTGGAGTGTCTGTTTGTAATATTTAAATAACCGCTTTTTACTACATGCATATGAATGTATATGCGGTACATACATATACCAAAATAACATTTTTTTCAATTTTTGTCTATCTGTCTGTTTGTTCCGGCTAATCTTTGAAACGGCTGGACCGATTTTGACGGGACTTTCACTGGCAGGTAGCTTATGTATGTATTTTTACTAAATACCTTTTTTCTTAAATTCCACGTGGACGAAGTCGCGGGCACAGCTAGTCGGATATATAAAGAAATGTCGGTCACAAAAATATACCCTGGTCGAAAATAGAGCCTTGGACTATTGGTGAGCAGACTGAGCGGTGTTGATCGTAAACTTTCGTAATCTGTATATTACACTCTGTTCATCCAGGTAATATCGCAGAAGTAAACAAATTGGAATTTATGGTGTGTTCATTTTACCTACCTTTTTTTTTTTTTTTTTTTTTCAGGCGGGAAAAAATGTACCTAACCGCACACCCCGTCATCCGGGGAGACAACGGGGTAGTGTGGGGCCCTCACCCACTAAAAATAACCCGCCGTGCGCCCTCACCCGCCCTTACAAGGCGGGCCACGGGTACCGCGTACGTTGCTCCGTGGCCCGCAGGCGGCTGCCCCATCGGGCACCCTCTCCTATGCGACGCCCCGCGCACTTGGGCGTCGCACCTTCGCGGTAGGCTGTTGTTTGCGCGGACGGCGGGCAATCCCCGGCCCGACCGTCCGCAGCCTCGGCTAGGGCGGCATCAGGGCGGAATCAGACAAGGCTACCGCGTTTAATCTGTTTATTGTTGTGTCTGTTTCAAACGAATAAAGTACATTTTTTACTTCTATATTTAAGTCGAACACAGATCTATTGCTACTCTACAGAGCTGTGAAGGTAGCCATGATAGCCTAGCGGTTTGAACGTGGATCTCCCGTAGTTAGGGGCCAGGGTTTGAATCCTTGGATACAATTCAATTTTTTAGAGTTATGTGCGTACTAGAAAATAAATATCAATTTCTTTAGTGAAGAAAAATGACGTTCGTAACCTTAATACCTGAAAGTTCTAAACAGTGTTCTGGAATGTGTGTGACGTCTGCCAATCAGGAATTGGTTACCGTCGTGGACTAAATTCAAATTCAGCATCGTTTAATCCTGTAGCTATTCTGTAAATACACTTACGCACGTCATTTTTTGCTTCTACTACCGTTTCGAAAAGGTGCTTTAACATTGAAGAGAAGAAACGGCGAAAGAAACTACTCAGCACATCTTTTAAAACAACACATGGCAATTACAAAACAAGTTTTAACCTGCGCGTAACCGGTTTCGACAGTATTATTTCCAAGTGTTCTTGTCATTAATATATTCATCTATACTATATTATCCGTTATCTATAAGCTGTATTCTATCGCGTCACTTGAGGCTATGGTCTTAAACAGCCTCATACTCAAAGGAGACCCGAGCGCGGCGAGCCGGCGATGTGCTATGGTGATCATGAATCATGGACTGATCCGACATGACAACTTTGACATTTGGTATGTCGAATTATGACCGTGACATTTTTAGTTTTATTTCGAAAAGTTGACCACAAAATGATTACTTACTATGTTTACGGTATACGTCTGTTAAGAGGTCACACAAACTTGATAACGTTACGTGTAAAATCTAAAATTAGTTAACTTATTTTTATATTATTATTAATATTATCTTAATAAAAACATTATCTATAGATAAACATATTTTTTTGTTTGTTGTTAATTTATTTGTTGTAAAGGTTTTACTTCTTAAAATAACGTTTTACTAGTATTTTAAATTAAATAAGCAAAGAGTGTATTTAATAGTGAAAAGTTTACGTTCGTTTGCGTGCTGCGAGCGCGATGTTAATCGAATGCGGCCGCTATTTTGCGGACAGTGTTGTTTTTGCGAAGAAGTCTTATTAATTATTGTTTTCGTTGACCCGTGCCGTTTGCCGCGGGTCTTTAAAAAGGCGCGTTTTATTATTTTCACCTCCGCCCTTTTCTCGCCTTATGTAATGAAATTCAAACATTGGGTTTTTAAATTATAATACCTAAACAATATATGTAATTTTTCTTTCACCTATATTAAAATCTACACGGTTTCTAATATTTATATCAGTAATTCGATTGGTCTAGACAACACATTGATGTACTATAATTGACTCTATGTTAGGATACATAGAGCTTATTATATTTTTATGCAAAAATATAGCTGATTTAATTCATAGTAATTTTATATTACTTTAGTTTCGCACGTGCTAGCGTTCGGTCTAAAGCTCCCAGCATTCGCACATTTTATTTGCGCGCCGATTATAAAAATCTCGTCGCATAAAGCCCGATTTAATTGGATTTCAGTGCAGGCTAAAAGAATTCACACTTTCCGGTGGGATAGGGTTTTTATGATACACAAAATCGCTCTTTCAGTGACACGAAGGCAACAAAGCAGTTAATTGAAACAGTAGATTCGACGGGGCCACGGCGGCCGCGCCAGTTTCACGCCGCTCCTCGCGTAGACCGCTCGCGCGTAGCGGCTCTACGGTGTAGGCCAGCTACGCTGTACGCCGAGTGTATCGTCCTACAATATACATGTAATGAGTGGTTGTGTATCGGTGATGCGGAGATGGAATGCGCATGGTTTTTTATTTGATCGCAATAGTTTCGTGTGATCTGTGATTGGATACGTCAAGTGATGGTCATGCATGTCATTATGACACGTCACGAATATGGTGACTTTCGACTTATTATTTACTGATATATTTATTGTTTTGTTGTAAGTACTTTTATGTAAAGTTGGAGGTATTAGCCGATTTTTTTTTATTATAATCTAGTAACATTTAATCAATTGTAGGGATATGGTTTTCGATAATATTAAGTAACTACAATATATCTCCTGATAAAGAAAATTTAATTATTTGTTGTTACTTATAAATGCAGATAATTTAAACTTTTTAAGACAGACAGATAATTTAAACGTTTAAATTTTGTATAGAATTTATGATTTGCAGAAAAACATATTTTGTTATATTTCTTTTATTATTTCCAATGGAAAAAAATTATGACATCGTACGGACAAAAACAGATTTGATCGTCTCTCATGATAAAATATTTTCTGCTATAATATTAAAAATAAATGTAACGTAAAATTTGTTAAAATTAAAATATCCAAACTTTTATAAAGAATTAAAAAAAGCTTAATTATAGATCATTAAAACACTATCAAAATATATATTAATATTATTAATATTTATCCCCAAAATCTAATTCAATATACTCACAAAATCTTCTCGATATCAAGAAATACACCGAGTGTAATCGTTAAGCGTTGTCTAGGTGTTATTTCGCGAATGTAAAACATAAATTTCAAGTGTAAAAGAGATCTTCAACGACAGCGGTAGTAAATTTGATTAATATTACAGTTTGAATTTCACCAAACTGGTTTTTTAAAAGATGCCTTTTCTAATGAAGCAACTCAGTTTCCTTAACAAATTAAGGTGTTTTTTTGTATATTATCATTATATTTATTGAATAAAAACTGGCAACATTTAATTTAATGATTATACCATACATACGCAACTAATTTTTGTTGGACTTTCACTAAAACTGATCTATACAGTATATGGGTATTGATAATTTAATATACCAAATTAAAAACCTACAAACTCACCTAGTATATTAATACATATTTACGTAAGTATTTATCTCTAAGCGCACATGTCTGTTCTTGGACGAAAATATCAAATTTTTGTAAAACTTGCTTGTGGCTCTGTAGATAATCAAAATCGTTAAAAAATTAAGGCTTTTCATGTTGTAGCGCGTATCGGATAACTGAAACGTTGATTAAGAATGAAGGTGAATAAGACTGTCGATTAATTATCTAACGTTCTAAATTAGTTGCGGGTTTATATAAAATGTATACATTCTTAAGTATAAGTAATTTAATATTTGTGTAGTCGCTTAAAGAAATATTGAATTTCTTGCATGCATTCTCTGACTAGTGTAGGAATGTAGGCTAAAACGTCGTTCAGTACGGCGGAATCGTTTCAGTTTTGCACACCGACTTAGTACGACATTCCGCTGCAACCCGAGGACAAACTGTGTACGTGAAATTTGCTTATACGTTTTAACTAAAATCAGGAAGTGAACTAAATTATTACAATCTAATTTTCAGCTTTAAATTTCACTCACGATAGCCTGGATTGTACCTTTTTTTATTATTATATCACATATTATACACAGCGCATTAGGCAAACATTAAGATCATTTTTTATGTAAATAGTGTACAAACGACCAGACGCACCGCCCGACGGTAAGTGGCCACCGCCGTTCTAGATATTACTGATGCTTATCAACGCACTAACATTCAAAATAAAAGCGGTACTTCTCCTTTTAACCGAGAAAATATTAGAAGTATGTTCGGAGGAAACGTGCAATTTGGTCGTTGTACAAATAAACCTATTGTCAGCACTGTAAGTCTGAGACGCAAACATCAAAAGCTTTGAACGGCTGGTTTGAAATCTAATGCGTTTATTTGCACGCTACGGATTTGATATATTTGCTGGTATAATTCGGTGCAATACAGCAATGGGATCGGAGTAAAACAAGTGCAAAGGTCCACTGACAGTAATTCATTGAGTGTGGTCATTGCGCCAATCAAAAGAAAACTCACTCCCAAATAACGAACGATAGTTCTGTGATGCGAATAACTTGAGTTACTAGGATTAATGGAATTGTCAGGAACATGCGACTACATTAGTTATGGTTAAAAATTTCAGTTGAAAAAAATAACAATGACGTTGAATTAAATATTGTACACTTAAATATATAAAATATTTATATATAATTTACGTTACGCCATTGATCCTAATCGGTTTAGCTGGAGTAGATTACTATTGATACGTAGTACGTAGGTTTAGAGATCTGACGACGCCTGATATGTACAGACATTATACAGGACCGCTGATCATGTTTAAGAATGAAAGAAAAAGTATTTAATTCGCCATGGTGTTCAGCATATACTTACTTCAGTAAAGATTTAGAATCCGTTAATAACTAGACACTGTAACATTATAAAGTTATGTGAAGCGTATCATTGTTTACTATTTACCTGTCACAAGGAATACAACGGGCCAAGGGCGGCAACGGTGGCGAGGTCTCACGGTAACACCGTTCGATACCGACCCGCGGTTCTCAAGCAACTCCCTTTTAACGGTAACTTCTAAGAAATCCAACACTTAGTTCCTATATATTCCGTCGATTTGCGTCACATTTCGCACATTCAACAGAAATACGAGTATCTTCGGATTTAACTTTTCATTTTAATGGTGTAGATATCATGTTCCAGAGTGGAGAGAAGTAGGAACGCTCATCTAAGGATGTGATCTAAGGAGCTCGGGTAGCGCGATAAAAATTCTCATCTATGAAATCTCACTTCGAGATCTTGGAATATTTATATAGCGTTTCTTAATAAAAATTCTCTCAGTGCAAAGGGAATTTCTTAAAGCGAGAAGGAAATGTCTTTAAACAGAAAGCACTTAAGAATCACAAAAGGTGAATGCATCGGTTCAATCTGTAGTGGTTTTAATAATGGTTTAAAATACAATTTTATATGAACAAAAAGTTAAATTAAAAAAAAACCCTAGCAACATATGTATGTGTGACGGTTACACTAGTTATTTGTTATTTTATAATGTTCTTAGTGAGAATTCGTAGACTGTAGTTACGAAACTGTCGTATCGTCACGGATTCTCAAAATGTGTGTAAAATTTAAGGTAAGGTGATTTGATATTTGACAAAAACATGGAATGCACAGAAACATAGATACACAGAATCACATAGTAGATAGATATATATTTGAACGAGTGTGATGGAAGGATAGAATGAGAATTGAAAAGTAAGGAAATAGAATGAGATCGATGTATGCGTGTAAGCGTGATGTATGGAGGAAATGAAGATAGATGGCTCCACTCGCGATCTTGAATGAAGCCGATAAGAACGTGTTTTTCAAATGTTGAAGTAAAATAGTTGACAGAGTTCATTAGTTTGTATTCCCTCGCCACCGACACCACATTCATAGTATATACCTACGCATGTACCCAAACAACATATGCAGGATAAGCGAATATCGTGCTTGTAAAAAAAGTCGTAGAATTACAAACGTTTAAGCTTAAATGCTTTGGTAAGCCTAAGTAATGTTTCCGTCCGACGTCGTCGCCGCACTGGCCCAAATAGCTTAATATCTTTATATTACATGAGAATATTTTACAGAGGCAACCGAAGATCAGCGCATTCGTCACTGGCACGCTTGTTGAATTAATCGCATTGATATTTTCCTACCTTAAATAAATGTATCATTGTATTCCGCGTATGCAACACATACACAAACATGCTCGTACAATCAGAATGAAATCGGGGCGGGTTGCCCCTGACAATTATATTTTTACTATAGATTTAAAACTGATGATGCAATGCTTTCTATTATTACAAAGGAAATTACGAGGAATGTTCGTACACGTATACGAATTTACGAGCCATAATATTTTTTTGTATTCATGTACAAGTTGTCAATGAATTTATTTATTTAATTTTAGTTCATAATAATTTTAGTTTGTTAACACTAATTTGTACTACGATTATTTATTTATGGTTTTAATTTTGTGAATTATCGTGAGTGTTAGTGCTTAAATTCGTAGTTTAGGTAAATGTATCTTGAAATATTATTTTATGCTAATAATTTCGCCCGTAGTCACGACTGAATCACGTATCTTAGAAAAAACTCACTCCGCACATAAAATGTATAGTTGTCGGTCGACTTAAGTTTAAAATGTGTCCAGGTCCGTTTTGTTGGAGATCGCAGGGCTCTTTGTGATTCATTTTAGTCCCATCGGTATTCGTGCATGAAGATATGTTTCTTTATCTGCCTGACTGCGCCGTGAAATAATTATGACGAGTGTTGCAGTATCGGCGAGCCAGTCATCAAAGTGGTACAATGTACGTATCGATACCACTGGAGTCGAGGTGTATGTTCGAATACGTACTGATAATTTGCTTATCACCACTTTAAAAAAGTATTATGCTCTGAAGTTTTGTATCAGAAAAGTACATACACCATATTATTATGAGTCGACTCGTGCGGTCGGCACGGTTGGAACAGTTTCGGAAACTCTCGTCGGCCACTTCAGTTACTTCGAACCATGATCGTTACGGCCAAGTGCGGTGTTCGTTCTGTTATTGCTATCTCCACTTGTAATTTCACGCTAATCTCTGCTGCTACATGCTCGTAAAATCTTACGATTTCCTAAATTCGTATGAACATGTGTTTAACGGACTGTATTTTGGGTAGTGATTTTCGCTTCGAATTACGAATAATATACTTATACAGGTGACCTGTCACGTAAGATTCTATCCAGATCTTTTCGAAACTTTTATTTCTTTGAAATGTTGGGATTGTCACTTACCCAGTGACTACTGATTATTTAACCCGATATACAATCTAATTTTCTTTGAATTTCTTAAAATTTTTATGTTCTTTATCAATTAGGTCGTTGCTTTCCGTAATGCTGCCTACATGCTAAAAAACATAACGCCAAACATTATTAGTTAACGTTCACATTATCCGTTATTGGCCTACACAGAGCGGATACAAAACGGAAATGGATAGAAGCGAAGTCATTTGAATAATGTACTGTCGATTAAAGTACTTTTCGCGGCGGCACGACACGAGGGCAACTTATGTAAAACGAAGAACCGAAATATATATATATATATACTAGCTGTACCCTGCGCGCGTTGCTACGCCACCAACTAAAATAAACAGTGGCGCCATCTGTCGAAACTTGGTCGTACCAACTCGGAAAACTTTGTGGGATTTTTAAAGGACATATAGACAAAAATTCATGTATATATATGTATATGTATATATATATCGGCCACGCCAGTAGTTTTAGCAGCATTGTCGAGCATAGCGTGGGCGTTTAATTGTTTAACACTTTAAATTAATCGTTAACGAACACTTCACACTGGGCAAACGAAACAAGTAACAGTTCCTAGTGCGGAGGAACCGATCTCTTCGACCGCAGAATGTAAACTGTGGCTCCATCCACGTCACTTCACTAGCTAGGCTCTGTTGTAGCACGATGTTAGCCGAATACCAACGTCATCGCGGCGGTGCTGCCATCACTCGGATATCGTGCTGTGTTTGGTTTCACGTCAATACTAATGAGCATTTCCGACATATATATAATAACTAAAACTTTCAATAACGATGTAGGGTTAGAGTGATGCAAAAATTACAGATGTATCGACACGCATTTTTTGTTTATGTTTTTTTTTTTTTTTTAAATCATAATCATAATTACAGGCTGTGTCCCGCATAGACACTCACACTTTGGGTCAGTTCTAATCAACATCGTTTGTAGTCATAATATTTGGTTATATTGAATTAGTAAATTTAACATCGTTGAATTCATCTCAAAGAGGTACTTTTGATATTATTATCCAATCAACAAAAAGACGCTCTCGAACTCCTGATCGATAACCACTCAACCGTTTGATTGTGCTGGGGTTGTCGAAAGTCATAAATGAAGTGGGTTTTTCTGTTGTTTCAGTAGTTATTAGGCAGATGTCGTTGCCAGCAAAAAAGATAAATTGTTAATATGTATGTTTTCGGTTGGACAATATTTATTATTAATATTTTTTTATTCTCAATAACCTCTCCTCAGAAGATGCCATTATGTTCAATGTAAATTTAAAACTGAAAATTTACCCTATGCTGGTAACTTGAATATGCTCCTAACGATTTATAATTATTAAATTAATATTATATTTTTATTATGGCATTATTTAGATATTAATCTACTTCAAGACAACAATTTAATTTATCTACTCCCATGCTTTAAATCCTCTATAAAAGATTCTGAAACAGTTAGCTTACTGCCAACATTAAAACACGCAATGACATAACAACCATAATATCATCCAAACGGATGATATAATGTTGTACTGAATTTAATTATAACACTCCTTTGTTTCTTTTCGTTCCCTTCTGTGCAAAGGGTTTACTCAACAGACAGCCACATTCTTACTGCTCGATGTGTGGTATCTGTATGAATTTCAAAAAAAGAACATTGTCACTCACATGCGTTTCACTACCAGAACGCCGTGCGCCGTAATAAAAAGTATGTTATTCCAATCCCCCCCATTTTTGTTCGATATTTTTATTGTTTTGTTTACAAAAAAATTAGCAAAAGTGTTACAAAAATGTGTTACTATACAAAATGTTAATTACTACTACAATAAATAATTCTTTCATTAATACTTAGTTTATTTGTATATACTCAGTAATGGATGATATTACTATATTAGGTTACTAAGACTGGCTGTTTTAATGTTGGCAGTAAGCTAACTGTTTCAGAATCTTTTATAGAGGATTTAAAGCATGGGAGTAGATAAAGTCTTGTATACAACTGTTGATAATTAGGTATTAAAATACTCATGTGATATTATTATCACATTCGTGTAAACACACATTCGTGTTTTAATACCCCTTATTATACAACAGTTGCATAAATAACTATTATAGAACCTCTTGTTATTGACGGTCAACAGTTAGTTTAAAATAAATGTTAAATTGTTACATTTAAAATGATTATATTAATTTGTATAAACTGAATATATTATAATATATAATTAGTAACTCCAGTAAGCTGATTAGAAAAAAATGATTATATAAGTAATGTAGTGCTGATTTGTCCGTTAAATAGCGAATTTATGTTACACACGAGATTCAACTGCGGCCGAGACGTATGTAGGTAAGATTAATGATTTCTCCTGTTAATTTTTTTCTATTACTGCAGTCTCGCCGCAACCATTATCGATGCAACTGAACGGTGGTTTCAGTATGAATACAAAAAAAAATATTGAGGAAATACATGCGGCTGAGACGTATTTGGCTTTACGAATATAAAGAGACAGACGTCACAGGCGCGCTCTCGAGAGTTAGCTGCTCTCGAGAAAGGATCTTGTGTTACCCCGAAACTTCATATTCTAGTCATTTTAATGGTTATAGCCGTGAACCGTGAACAGTCGTAATATTAGATAAAAGGACTAGATGTAATGGATACTATATGTGTTTCTTCTGGTCATAATAAATAACTGAATAATGAGGTCATTGCAAGAAATAAGATTTCTATTACTTTGCAGTTATTTTACCTAATCTAAGGAAGATGATCCAGGCGCTAGACAGATATATTAAAACTATAAAAAAATACGTGGTCCAATGTTGCCACAACGCCAACAATAGAAGCCAATTAATACGCATCGCTTGAGTTGCAGTTTGCACTGGTAATCATTGCACCAATAAAATAGTACCAAACAGTTCTTTATGATAAAAAAATATATATTCAGTTAAACTTACGAAGTTAGAATTTACGATTCAAGAATATTTCAACATTTATATGTTAGACTTCTTTTTACGTTTTTTTATTGCGCTGTATTCTTTTCCCAAAGATTGTTTTAAAAAGGTCGCTATTATCGATAAGATCGCCCTTTTGTACTAGATACATACATCCTAAACTGAAGCAATTTGTTATTTGTGTGTGAAATAAAAATGTTCCAACTTAGAAATAAATACACTTACAAATATATTATATAGTACACTAAAAGTTTTGTTACTCAATAACGAGGATAGAGTAGGGAAACATGTGCAGTTGTTTTATTGTTATTCGACAGAACCTTCCTTAATCTCGCGAGCCGCGGCCTCCTGCGTCCAACTGCTAATGCCGCTAATTTCATTACAAGTAGAAGCTGCCGTATCTCCATGAACTACTCACGACGTGAGACCGTACTATTTTGTTTCCAACACTCTGTTATTTATATTTTATTAGCGAGTGTCGTGTATTTGGCTTTTGTTTGTAAATATACGCTTAAGTTTGAAGAGTATAATAGTGATGGATTTTATATTGTTTATTTTTAATGTAAAATATGACAAACGAGTAGCCCCGCTTTCTGATAGTAAGCCTTCGGCGTTCAAGGACGACCGTAGCGGCATGACGGACTTGTTGACGGCCGACACGGGAAATTGGAAGCCGTTTATTACTTATTATTTTCCGACACTACCACCATAAGACGTCAAAAATATTTAACTAACGGTCCTAGAGAACCTCTTTCGGTAGTGTTAGCATCGAGTTTAAACAGCATCGGGATTGAAATGGGTGATGCACAACCTAGTGTCATCCAATATAAGGTATGTGGCCATACTCTTGTCCGGCAGCAGTTCTACACAACGAGTAGGTGACGCTAATTTGGACGGAGCGCCTTATACCCTATAAGATATGAAATACAAACAAGTAAGTAATCAACTTAAGGTAATCAAGTCACCCGCTGTCCTTAAAATCTGTAATCAGCATCAAATCGGATGAAAACTGTATTCGAATATGGCACCTGTAGTATCGAGTGGTTTTATCGAGTTGGTGGGTCCAATGTCCTTTATAAATCAAGGTGTGCCTTTGGACATGTACATTACAAAAAAAATCCTTGCGTGCTTATTAACCCTCACTATTTTATTGCTCAAATGTACAATCATTTCGGTGCACACTATACACAAACGTTCGGAATGGGGACCCACCCGAAACAAGTTACACACGTATTTTGACATAAAAAACATGGCACATTATATATATATATATATATATACATATAATGCGAATATATATATATATACATATATTCGCACCACATGAATTCATTCCAATGTGTACGTACATCCGTGTACTGTATTTCGAGTCGATGTTTACATGTTTACTTACAAATACAGGAATGGTACAGCGATGTTTTCTCATTCCCTTCATATCAGACACCCTTATTGAATTTGTCATGTTATTATAGCTGACAAGGTTCTTTGAACTTCGGTGTTTTTATCATACTTTGGAAGTGTACAGTGTAAAGCGAGTGACATCTGAAATGTAAATCTTTACCTCACCCAGGAGTGGAACAGATCCCCCTTTTACTCTCATACCTTTTTTATTCATCATTTTTGTTTAAATATTTGGCAACGAATGGCAATTAGAGATTTAATTCGCACACGAACCTCTTTTTGTAATTGAGGAGCCCTACGTAGGTGATAGGGTCAGTGGCCAACTCAAACGTCAGAAGCTGTTATGCCGAAGGCGTACATAAAATTTTGCCACGAGTGGTCACCAATTAAAGTGTCTACCACATCCGAAGTTGTTTTACTTAGTCCAGCATTTACGATTGAGCGATGAGCAGTCATTACTTAACAGCACATTAATATATTTTAATACTAATATTTTTGGAAGTAAACACACGTGCTTACTTTAAGTTCGTTAGACAAAGCGGTAATTTGCTAGATTTTACACTTGGAGTAGTTGCACGGCGGAAATGTTTGTTCGCGCGGAAAATTCCTACAGATGCCGGTGTATTGCGCGGGAAATGTTTCAGTGTTGCCAGTAATTAGGCTTTTTGCGGGGCTTGTTAAAATTCCACTTTTATTCGTTACGTTTCTCCTTACCATCCAATTATTTACACATCAACACATGTGGGGGCTTAATGAACTACTTTCGGTGTAGGGTGAACTCGGCTGGCGTCGGCAAATGTCGGAGGATAATTGCTAGAGCATTGCTTGGCAATGAATGTTCAAAATGCACTATTAATGTTTATATGACATTCCTCAGCGTCCTTGTTGAACATGTGCTCTTAGATATTTCTGAAGATAGTATTTCGGTGCTTTATGGCATTTTATTATTGTGATATACTTTACTATATAGTTTATTGTGGTAAAGATGTTGAATCTGTTTTAATATTATCAAAGGGGAGTGCAAATTTTGTGAGTTTGTATGTATGCGGAAAAAGCCGCTTCCCATATGCATTTAAAAATCGTACTGGTATTGACTGGTATAAAGGCTAGTACATGGTAAGATGCCACTTTATATAATGGACATAATAGATGTATAAACCACCTGGAGTCATGACAAAATTTTATAATGATGGATTTTACTCGTAGTTCAAGTTTATTGATAGTTTAACAATACAGGAAAAATATTATATCTATATTATTATATTATTCTGCAATATAGTTTAAAGTTATTCCTCATAAATATTAAACCCATGTCTGATTAGTCTGATTATCTAACGACCATAAATATGCCTGGCTAGATGCGAAAACGTACACGATAATTGTACAAGATATCTCGCCCTGTCAGTTTGCAGCTACAACTTAGCCTGTTTCAATAATTTAGTTTTTTAATGCATATATAACTCTTACGAAAACTTTAACTTTTTTTATGTATTAAGGAAACAAACGAGCTTATTTGATGGTAAGAGTCCACTGCTGCCCATGGTCATTAGTTACTCAAATAATGTGTTGCCGGTAGACAAGGTAGCGACAAATCAACTTTTTGGTAGACCCCATGCCATTAAAATCGAGAGAACACCGACATGGGAAGGTTTTACTTTTCGTAAGGTGAGGGACGTGTCGTGAAAACCGCACATAAGCTAAGAAGAATCATAAAAGAATGAGTCACGTGAAAGATAACGCGGCAACGAAAGATATTGTTTATTCGAACGTGTGAATTATGTGAAAGATAATATTTATTCGAAGATGCTTGGTTTTTATAAACACTTTTCGAACGTTAAATTACGCCATTGCTTCAACAAATCCGAACGTAAGTGGTACCGCAAGAAGAAGCGGCAAGAAACTCTCTTCCTATTCACAGTTACAACACGCACTTACGAGTATGGCTATATATTATACTCATGTCCAAGCAGTCTTATCCTTAAAGTAATTAACTAGTATCTAATAACTTTTCTGCTTAAAAAAAATTTTGACATTAGTTTTTAATTTACATTCTGGATATTTAGAGAGATGTTAATAATTTACAATTTGAGTAGATGAAAACATCGAGTAGGAGAATAAAAAAACGAGAAAACAGTAAGGTAACGATGAACCAACTTAAACCGCGCTGCACTGCAGCAACCACGTTCCAGTCCACGTTGCAAATTACGCTACATACATCACCGCACACTAACGTACACACATACACCCCGCCCTCGTTTTGACAATAAATAAACAAGTGTTACGTATAGTCCGCCTTCACACCGCTTTGTAGTTTTGCAGCTGTTCGTGCCTCGCAATTACCTTAGCTGGTACGGTGTCTAATGGCTGTAGCTTTAAAAAAAACGATCCCGTAAACGAACAGTTACACATTGCTTGACAATTATTACACGGTGAATATTCCTGTATTTGGATAGTTAAATCGACTGTGTCGAGGGTCCTTTATGCTGTGACGTGTTAGCCATGATGAATTTTGAAATCTCCAAAATATTTAGGATAACATATGTTATCAATTGGTCGTTTATGATATTCTCTATATTTTTGGTACAAAAAATGTGATTAATATTTCTTATGTGTATATTCTCTGTTCCCTTCATGGATACAGCAGAATTTCCGGTAATGGGAGACAAATATCGAGATATCGTGGTGCAGGTTACATCGCCCCAGAAAAGTCACATGATGATCGCGACCGCTTTCTCATGAGTACTACAACAAAGAAGAATTGGGCCGTATTGTAGCGGCCTAAAATTCTCCCCCCATTCCCGTACTGGCAGAACAGGGTGTCGTAAGAGGCGACAGAAGCCAGCCTGCTTGGTGGTAGAGATTTGCGTAAGGATTATATTTTCAGTATTATTATTAAGTCATTAATATTATTACTGCTGTTATTACCATTCCGTGAAGCCTGACTGGCTATCTACCACCCACCTGCTTGAGTCAGCCACCAAATGACCAGTCATGTTCCGGTTGGGGGCTTGAGAGCCAGTACTTTCTTTATTACCTTCTTCTCATTTACTGGCCGACAACGCATCAGTGATATCTTTGGTCTTGCTGATGTCCATGGACGACGGTGACCACTTACCATCAGGTGGCTCGTCTGCTCGTTTGTCGGCTATTAACATAAAAAAAAAAGAATTTACCCTGTCGTCATTATTCAATACTTTTAAATATTTGACTTAATTGTCCATGATCTTACAGTCCAATTAAAAGTGACATTGCTAGTCAACGACGAGAGTCGGATTCAGTCGGAACCATAGAGTTAATATAATATGGTCGGAACAGACATTTATGTGACATAAATATACTCGTATGTTCTCGGAAGTGTATATGTATCTGTAATGTCCCGTTATATGATCATACCATTCACAATACAACGAATCCTTAAACTAATTCTGTGGGATAGATAGTTATTACGGAAACATGAATATTTCTATCTATTCGTTCATTAAAAAATGTCATTCACTTAAATTTGTCATGCAACTTCGCCAAACGTTTATTTAACTACAAAAAGGTGCAGCTCACTACTTTAGTAAAAACTTCTCTTCACCACTATTCTCTTCTTACACATTAATCATAATATAATTTTATTTTGATCGGCTTCGTAACTAAGGTATACGTATGTATATCGTTATATATTTTGAATAAAAATGTTAGATGGCTTCTGTGACTATTTTTATACTTTGGTGGGCGATCACGCGTGAAATTAAACGACACTCAATTATTTTGGGGATCTATCCCGATGCCGGCCAGGGGCTCTATTTGAGAAGCTATGAATTTGAGAAGGCAAACAGCCCAATCTGTACAACTAATGATCTGTGAAAGATTTTACCGAATTGAGTCATTTTTTCTCCACGAATCTCTCCCTTTATATAAATTTTAATTAGCAGCGACATTATTGGATTCTAAGTATTAAGCCTTGTGTAATTATTTTGAAGATTGAAGGGAAAGTTACATGAAGATTTATAAATGTAATCGAAGATTGAATTTTTGAGCTTCGATATAAAAAAGCAATGATATACTCGTAAAAGGAAATCAATTTAATTTGTATTAAAAACGATGAAACCACCGGGGCCCAGGCTGGCTTACTTGTAATAAAGAGACATCTTAAGCTTCTTCTTAAAGAAGAAGCTTCATTGCAAGTGAATTTGAGATGGACTTCGGTGTGACTGAATTTTTTATGATATCTCGGTGATCGGCAAAGTTATATTAAGAAAAGTTATTGAATTATAAAAGGCATATGGAAATTCAATGTAAAACTCGAAAGGTCGCACCTGTTGAGATCTTGTCTGTCCCAAAATCGGACAAAAGCAAAAGCTTCTAGATCTTTGAGTTATAGTTGCAACAACAGAATGTAAACAAATTCCACCAGGTGGGGCAAAGTTCGTTTGAAACACAATGATAAGTTCTAAGTTCTCTCAAAATGTATACTCGATCTCATGTGGTATAAAGGACTTGCGTTTTCATAACACAAATAGCGTAAAAGTTCAGTAGAGCAAATTGGCGACAAGTAAGCGTTTGCAAGGGATTCAAGTATTGGGAAAAATTAACTGACAAAGTTACTATGCCCAAGTTAACTATCTCTGACTAAGTAAATACACGGGTTATAGAGCGAGGGATATAACGAGTTGCTATGTGTTACTTATTTGGACTATGGAAAGCCTTTGATTTTATGAAGATCTGGGCGGTGATGGTCTCGTCGGCGGTGTAAGATCGACTATCGGTATATCGATGTGCTGAAATGTAGGTATCTCAAGCGTACAACCATGTCAGGCCGATTACACGACTGAAGCCTATCCGATTGCGTGTACATGTACGATACGTTATACTTTACTTGTGCTATTACTAATTGAACATTAATTCAGATTGCAACCACAAACTAAATTTGGTATTAAACGAGTAGTCAAACTATTAGCACCTGAGTGTTGCGCCGTAGTTTCCATTTATAGTTTAATTCCGTTAATTCGTAATCATTGTGAAATAGTTGCATCATTCGGTGTGATTTAGTTTACGCTGTGGTTAACTACGCAGTTTTAAGCTGTATCGTTCTGTTTTAATTAACTATTTAAATATCATAAGTCGTAATAATATCATAATTCATTCAAATATCATAGTTAATTTCGGTTTGATGATTTGAGATACATAAAAATAGATGTCCCTTTGGTGACCGACTGCAATAGCCAGTGGATTGCATACGCAATGTATGTCCATAAAAGGTTTTAATCTCTGAGACGCAGTTGACGAAAATTTGTGTCAACAGTGACCCCCAATTACATCAGTACAACAGTGACGGCGGAGCATCATCGGCACACAAAGTATTGTTTTCTTTTTCTGATGCAGTGTTTGTTGCCGGGATGAATGCGAACGTCACTGCTCTCGCTACCAGGACGGGACCGTGCTTGATAACTAACGTACAGTACCATGAGAAAGATACAACCGTGTGTCCGTGAGATATAACGTCAAGGAAAACAGAATGGCAGCACCGACAACGCCCAAGTATCTTTTTATACAAAGCAAGATTTGTTATATCTCGTTAGCGGCATCTTTTGCACCGTAAGTTATGTCGAAATGAATCATGCACAGAAATAATGAATGACAATATTCCATTTTTAGATTTAGCGGGAGCCGGGAGCGGTGTATTTCCATTCGGTCCGTCGATTCGAACCGTTCGTTGTAATTGGCCAATGCGATACTAAACTGACGGCGCGGCCGTGAAACGAGTACGTGACCACGTAATTGTCCGATTTTCATTTTGCTTTAACAATTTGTGTTGTTTGCAAAATAATCAGGGTTTAGTGTCCGTATGAAGTGGAGCCGTAAAACTCCCAATATACTATTTAAAAATTCAATTTTTTTTTTCATGGAATCGGTTAGTTCAAGATATCGCTAACGCATATTCTGAATGTTTATTGTATTTTTTTATTGTCATATATATTTTTAGTGAAATAAAAAACAATTTGCTATATTATGTTAGTATCACACGTAAAAAAAATTTCAAAAGGTTCGCAAAATTGCTAGCCATAAAATTCAAAATGCTCGGAGCAAATATTCTCACTGAAAGTCTTAGTACCTCATGAAGATTAGGATCTTCATGAGACAAACTAGATCGTAAAGTAGTTAAGTACTGTATATACCAAGCTCCTTCACAGAAAACCCAATGAACGAAGTAATGCAAAGTTTAGTGGATACGATCATATTGTTTCTACACGATAAGTACATCTCGCCCGCATACAGATCTCTGACTCCTTGCGTTAGAAATCACAAAAAGTTAATACATTTCTCAGAATTGACACTAAATAGAACTGGAAATGAACGGGGGCAAATTGAAAACAGTCGAGTTGGGCTCGTTATGGAGCCGACTCTACCATTTATCTTCATTCGGTCTTTCGATACGATTGTCGGCGACGTTTTCCGCAACTCAAACGGGGGAACTACTTATTATTTGGAACAGTTCGAGTTTAACGATTTGGCCTGAGCGCGACCACCTGGCCGAGCATCCGTTCGCAGTTCTCGCAGCGCGCGGCGACAGCTCGGACGGAGTATGTACAGAGTCCGAAAGATTATATTCAACAAACAACATTGTAATAACGATAGTTGTATCGACTAAATTAAAGTAAATTTTACTTTTCAATTACTCAAGCAATAGTGCGGGGACTCAGTTTTAAGAGTTGAATAATACATCCCATGTACAAGCGGTATCCTTCGTGCGAGATCACTCGCGTTGTGTGTATATTAATATTTTTAATAATAAAAGTACATTTACGCTACTCGCTTCGCATTATCTTTGACACGTATAATACTAACAATTGCCTCTTGCTCGGTTAATGAAACGCTTTAATTTTTTAGTAAAATGTAATGTAGGTTTTGTTCACACTTAAATTAATTTCTTGAGAGTAACTAGAAATTACGCTAAATTAACATGATAAGGTAATTATTACAAAAAAAAAAAATATATGCAGTGTTACAATAGTGTTTCAAACGTCAGGTTTTCGCACGGGGACCTTAGTTTCGAATCCTTCACATTCCTTTAATTTTGATCAGTCTGCAGTTGGTCAGTATGGTGGACTGATGTGTTGACTTGTTAAAGAGAAACATTAATTGTTTAGCCTAGTGTTTTGACGTAATGCGAATCCCGCACGTACTTCTAATTTTTCGAACTACGTGCGTAGTACAAACTAATTATCACTGGCTTAGGTGAATGAAACGTCATCAGAATACTTACATCACTCGGAGTTCTTCTTGATGTTCTCAAACGTATGTTATGTCTGCCAACCCGCACTTGGCCCCGCTGGTGGACTGTGGCCTTAACCCTTCTCTTCGTGAGGAGAGACCCGAGCCCAGCAGTGGGACGGTAATAGGTTGTAAAAATGATGATGATGATTTAATGCGATATGAAATGCGATTTGTATAAAATAAATATTTTAATATTAGTATAAAATAAATATTTCTTTATTATGCTTTAATGAAACTATCACATTGATATTACTTGCGATAAATGTATGCTGAAATATGAAATTGTGTCAGGTAAAAAAAATTATTGTAGTTTTTGCCGCTATTGTCCTGTCAGTTAAAAACGGTGCGCCGCCATTATGTGAAGTGGCGGAGGCAGGTGCTAGATATCGCATTAAAACGTAGGTGATCGAGAATTCCACACTAAATACAGGTGCATTGGAATTGTTTTTATTTACAGTTTACACATTTTATTCATATAGTTGATACTTTTATTTAACATAAATGCATGTTTTCCTTTATGGGAGGGAGGGAAGTTCTATGCATGTATAAAAGTATCATACATTGTGCTTGTGGATTGTTGCAAAGTAAATTAATAGTAATTTAATAACATTTTATTCATTTATTTTGAAATGCTTTTTCTTCCATCCACCCAATTTTAAAAACATATCGAATATCAAATATAGAAATTCGCGGATAAAACATTACAGTTGTTATCCTGACCTATTTAAATTTATGATCGAATATGTAGATATTTCTATTACTGCCATTGTAAGAGGGAAGGGGCAAGATTGCATGTTAATATCCACACGAAAAGTAATAGAGCGGTTAAGAAATCGCAAGCATACGAGAAATTCGTCATTACTACCGTTGACAGTTTTAAATTACTCCATGTTTGAAAAACTAATGAAAAGAAATCTTACCCGGCCATATCGGTTGTCGATTCCGCAGGATGCGCCTCAATTACGCTAATGCACTAGAAATAATGCTGCCTACACTCCCGACGAAAACCGTCCGTTGCGCCTGCACCCCCGCAACTCCACCTGATGGGCTACAATTCATATTCTGCAGCGATCCGCCGAACGTTGATGTCAATAGACGAATAGCGACTTTTGCTAATTAATAATAGTTTTATTCATATATCCTTCATGTACAGAAAGCAATCAGTTATAACTTTTTTATTATATGTATAGATTATTAATATTCTATGTATATTGCTCACTTTTGTAATCACCCTCAGCTTTGTCAAGGCAACTCCGAAACACAAACATCGCACTGATATTCTGTACATACATCCAATGATTAATGGACGCGGTGAGAATCGCCAACAAAATCAAAAATAATATTTTTAAGTATCAGGATGAATATTCTATACTCTATCTAGAATGCTCTTAGACGTAAGCTGTGCATTTTGCCATATTGAAAATCCATTATCATTTTGGATTAATTGTTATAGTTTTTTTTTTTTACAAAACTGCAAATAGTCATTACATTATAGCCATTAGTAGTCACTATAATCAATCAATAAATAACCACTGATTGTTAGTATCTTCGTTAATGGACGTAATATATGATTTTTTTTTATGTAATCCTCATAGTATGGCTTGGAATATTTTTCATTTGCTTATTGATTTTATTTGTATTCATCACGAAATACATCATGTTTAGTGATGAATCATTTATTCCACCTACACGTATGTTTCAGTAACCGTTTAAAACATAGTATTTTCTTATTTAATAATTGTCTCGCTGATCGTCTGTTACTTGGCCTGGTTCACAAAGGAGCTTGGCTTTTGTCCCCATCCTTTGTTGGTTACGAATGATCGCGCGTGACTGGCGTACCAA
Source organism: Megathymus violae (assembly GCA_003671415.1). Taxonomy (NCBI): domain Eukaryota; kingdom Metazoa; phylum Arthropoda; class Insecta; order Lepidoptera; family Hesperiidae; genus Megathymus; species Megathymus violae. The sequence goes on from PDGT01000072.1 coordinate 56,118, forward strand.
CAAAGCGTGTTTAGTCTCGGTTTGTCGACTCACAGATCTCCGCTTGTTTGCCCCACGGAGGACTGATTGACAAAGATATTTGTGTGAAAGCTAGGGTACGTGGATCCCCTTCGTAGTAAGATCGATTCTGGTTGTTAATTTTATGGACGCAGGCGGTAGATGGGATCAAAATTACCATTGATTGATCAAACGTGTAACTAGAGTTTTTTTTTCAACATTTATTAAATTACTCCATTGCAATTTGATGATTTCGTCATACTTGAAAACTAAAACTCAATTAATATTACAACTAAAATTTTTCAATGTAAACATTTTTCGTATTGTTTATGGACTTGGTCAGCTTTTGGAAATGTTTTTATAGTAGGTATATATATGTATAAGGCGAAGTGGCCATTCTACTTAAAGTAAACTGTTGCTAGTTATATATTTAAAAAGCAGAAGTTTGGAAAAAGCATTTCGTAATAATTTCTCTGTCTAACGAAAAATATTCTCAACTTCAACAGACAGCGCCGAGAATTGTAATTACATAGATTAAGTATTAAACAGACAGGCGAGATGTAAAAAATTGTTTCAAAATTGGACACTCCTTGTTTTAAAAGCAAAACTTTAATGAGAAGTCTGCACTTTATAGGATTGGAAAGAGATTTTAATACAAAAACTCTATTTGTAAACAGTGTCGACGGCAAAAAAAAGCTCCTCTATTTCCCGGTTTAATCAGTGTTCGCGTGAAATAGCGACATTAGAAAAATTGCCAACTCGACTTTTTTTGCCGACCCACCGACTGCAAGCAACATTCATTTAATGTGCTTCCGAAATGTCGAAATGTCGAAATACGAAATACGAAATAGTCGCAATTAATTCGATTATATCAGTTAACGTGCAGTTCGATTTCGTCATGCAACTGTCCTGGATTGAGACGCCAACTTCACTCATGGTAGCAAGCGTAGAGGCTAATTTTATTAACATTAAGATTCCATTGGTGTCTGTGAGACTTTTTTGTATAAACCATGGTCCTGAAACTTTTATGTTCTCGTGGTGAAATGGTCCAATTAAAAGTTATGAAATGTGGCATCTATGGGCATTACTTTGCATGTGATGGACTGCAGTCACCTCGACGTTCTAGCTTTCATGTTATTGTCGTCCTTGTTACCAGGTGAGTGTAAAACCCTTGTTGCTACACACCAGACAGACGAACGTCTGTACAGCCGCACGTTGTTTGACCCTTTTGTACCCACCGCAAACTATTTTCATCGTGGCTTTCGTTCCCATTACCAAACTAGCCTTCGGTTTGCGGTCAAACGTAGGTGAGTTATTAAATTTGCAACCAAATTCGTTTAAAGTTTCCTTTTATCCCGTATCGTGAATATCTCTGGCTACATGGAATGTTTTAAATAACTCCGCCTTCTACAACCGCGTGCCCGTTTAACGCGCACCTGTGGTCAAACACGTTTTGTTATTCTGTTTGGACAAACTTTCGGTATTTAATAAAAGTCGTCTTTATTTACGTTAATGTTATTATTACGGTTAACACGTGAGATGCTTCTTTTTGTCGAATAAATAATTTAGCATTTAGAAGCTTAATTATTATATATTAAAATCATAACTTTAATATATCAAATATACAACGTCGTATTTACGTATATTGTCACACGTCTGGGTAATTACGAATGATTTAGATCTAGAAAGCCATAAATTATATTTAATAATATACTTGGCGTACTTAAATTCAACCTGTATGAACTGGTCAAAGTTCGATCTTAACGGTTGGAATACACTGACGTTAATAAGAGTATCAATGCGAGTATCGTTAATTTCAACAACATTCGAAACTTAACCATAAAACAAATTATATAAATAATTAATAAGTCAATTAAAACAATGATCCTGTATACAGTGCTGTTAATTTTCCATAGCTCCGCAGACCATCAAAAGTTTGCTCAAATGGCTCCCGCCGTCACTGAGTAACAATACTCAGAGATCCTTTTGAATATTTAACACCCATCGGCCTAATCATCAAGCAGATTAACTGAAGAAAGTTGTGAGTTTAGAGAACAAGCCCGCGTCTAGCCGAAACGAGGCACGTACGAAGTTAAACGATCCCTTGGTGCTATTTTTAGCAGCGGCACCAGTTAACAAGAAGGATTTCCCATTCGAATCGCCATCGGAAGTCTGTATCGTGCCACTTATCTTCAATTAAGTGAGGAAGTACGGCTACACAGGCCCGGCGCGAGATAAGCTCGACGCTTCTGGACAAAAAGCTCGAATCGCTCGTTTTATATGTGCTCCATGTCAGACAATGTTTGTCAAAACACTACCGAGCGGAAAAAAGTTAGTGAAAATGGGCCGACTTTGTTGATAAATATGAAAAGGTTCGTTAGGTTGACTAATACGACAATTTAAATTTTACTTTTATGAATTACACGTACTGAAGTGCTTGCGTTAACAACCTACAACACTCTTACATAGACAGTGTTGAAGATATTAATATTACTGCAATGAGATATAAGTAGCATTGAATGTTTTAATGTTATAATTTTTTTTTAATATTAAATATTATGTAACAATATTTTATTTCTCAGAGCAAACATTAGAACTGGTATCAAATCATACAAGGGTCATTGTCCAATCTTTGAAAACATGAGCTAGTTGCAAAAGTATCGAGAAATAGTTCTACAGATTTTATGACGTACATTTGACCTTTATTGGAGAGACACAGTGACAGACAGCATGAAAAGCATAAATATTGGTATTTATTTTTATTTAATGTGAAAAATAATATCACTATTTTGTTGTGTATTACCTAATAATATTTGAATTTTTTTTTTGAAGAACCCCACGTCATAGCGCTCCGGGAAGATCTCTAAAAGAAATTCATTTCACAGTTTAAACGTACGCAGTAAAAACGATCTCAAAAATCGGATTAAGAAGGATCGCCATGCATCCAGTCGATATGGAAGGAACTTCCATCTTCGGCGAGTGGTACCATTATAGAAAGGTGCTGCAGGCATCAGTGTAGATAGTTCCTCGGAGCACTAGCCATTATTACGTCTGTAGCACACACAGAGTCTATGCCTCATTGTGGCTTACGGGTTTAAATCTGTCAGTGACTCATGGGTTTTTTGTATGGCCTTAAATGGGTTAAGATGATATTATGGCGCTCCGGTCACTTCATACGGGGCCTAACTTGATATGTATTCTATATCCCCTATTAGTAGGTACTTAAAATCAACCAAATATTTTTTTATGTCAGTTTCCTTTTTTGTATAAGCAGTTAATAAGCGGGTGCTTTCAACATGTATGTCAAATGTAAAGGTAAAAAAGGTTCAAGTCTACCTGTTCCGTTTTTATTGGCATTTGTACATCGCGATACCTGTTTGGGAGTCTCACGTGAGTTTGATACACTCTTTTATTGTTGTTGAACGAACCGTAAATTGGTAACTTGGTTTGTTTTTTTTTTTGTTTAATAGAAAATTTTGTCAAGAATAAATGTTATATTTATAGCAACATTGAAAAACACTCAGGTTAATTAAAAACACTAACCAGAATAGAACTACAAGTACTACTTATTATCGGGTGGAATCACAAATGTGGTGTAGAATCGTTCTATATACTGTCTATAGTATGAAAACGTCGAAAGCCGACGTTTTGTTGATACCTATGGTGACGTCACTTTTAGTTATAATAAGCAAGGTTTTATTTATTTTTGTGCACAATTTAAACAGAACTGTCGATGAGTAGATGGTAGTTGTTGGCAGTACAAGTTGGCGTTTTTAAATTAAGAATAAAAAGCAGAGCACGGCATGTTGGTGCGAGCACGCTAGGATTGGCGTTAGGTGGCTCGATTATTGGATCCAAACAATTAACAATTTATTGTTATTATTATTACTTTCACTTAACTTGATTATTTATTAAAATGCTTACTTTTAACACTGGCTTATCAATTTAGGATTCAAAACGAAAGATAGTGCATTTTGGTTCGGCCTTTGGATTGGTAACTTAATAACAATTTAATATTTTCGGTTATTCAGGGGTTCTATTCATATTTAAGTCCAAGTCAACAGTTATCTTCCGCTATATTGCTGAACCATGTACCAAGCTTTTTGTTTCTGACGATACTGTAGCGTGGTGATACGGGTTATGATCAGATTTGCTACTACCCTTCATCAAAATCAACCATATAATGTTGTTACCTAAAAAGCCACTTCGAAATTCTGGGCACAAACATCGTCTATTTTGTTAATGGGTGGCGGTGACCAATTATAACCAAATGCCGTGTCTGCATGTTTCTAGGCCGCTAATTAACGTGAAAGTTTTATGTCAGTAGCCGTTAAACGAGCTGATGAGCTACTCGATGATGAGAGGTCACCGTAGCCCATAGACGTATGTAAGATCAAAAGCATCACCGATGCGTTAGTAGCCAAATGGCAGCGGGAGATCCGCTTTTTACTGACTCTCCTACTGAATGAGCAACTGACTTACAGTTGATTTCACAAGAGGGGAAGTGAAACTGAAACGAAATAGTGTGGCAAAGGTAGACCAAAAATCTCTGATTGAAGTGGTAAAAGAGCGTGAAGATAATGACGCTGTTGTGTCTATGTCGACATTGTCTAAAGATGGAAGCGATTATCATACAGATACAACGGCTCATGGCTCATGCTCACGGATAAGCTTGTATTACACATACAGAGCGAATGTTATATTATAGATTTAGGGTACATTTATAGATTTAAGGTATATTTTTGATCCGGTTACAATCGATTAATTATCGATTAGGCTGACACAGACAAAAGCGCACCATCTGACTCAGTTGTGACTATTCCAGCTGAGCCGGCCTGGCTCGGCCGGGGCAAACATTTGTATGACAGAAAAATGTTTATTTTCAGATTGTTTGTGTTTATTATGTCTTAATTGTGTATGTCCATGCCACCTGTGGGTATTCTTGTAATGGGGTGCGCGTATGTGAGCGCTATATCATATCATTATCATTTATAGTTATTTATTTAGTCTACCACGCTGCTCCATTTACAGTCATTGAATGCTTTTCGTCTCCCAAATTGGTACGGGGAATTTAGTTTATGTCAATAAAATATGTGTTATAGAGTTACACTACTACTACACAGAGCTACGGGCGCTATCACACGACCCACTCGTATCATGTCCGTAAAAAGACTGGCTCTGTTCATTATAAGACTCCCAGATCGACAACTACTCCAACCACCTACCGACCAGTTGACAAATACCTTCTTTACACAAGACAATATAGGGTTATCTCTATCGAATAGGTGTGTACGAGTAAACTAAAGTTCCCATCACGATCTAGTCTCTCTTATGAGGGGCCTAGCCATATTTTTAAAATGGAAGGGAGCCAAACATTTCTAAAGCTGTTTTCTTTTACTAAATCGTTTATAAATCGGGTATCGTGTTATAAATCAGTGCTGTGGACCTTAATAGACTTTGTACTGTGAAATTGTTGTGTCGTTGTGGTACAAACGTTGCTCATGGATTCCAGAGGAGAACTCCGGTTCGTAAATGTATCGTGACTGTGTATGGCATAGCGACATCGCACCGGTTGTTGTAAATTTACGTTGCATAGGATCATGCGGTGTGACCGGTACGTAGGAGGTTGAATTGTTTATCAGTGGCTTTAAGGTGTTTTGAGATGACTGTTGATATACTGGTATTACATTTTAGAACCAAGCGGTCGAGTGGCGAGTAGAATGGCGAGTGGGCACAACCGAGAGTAGTATTTATTTTATTTTAATAGTTGGTGAATATTAAAAAGGCTATCTAAGTGTAATACCGTGGAAGTCGTAAACACACGTTGCAAGTCATGAATGTAGCGGAGAACCCGCTTGTGGTTGTCAAAAACGGGGATTGAAATACGTTGATTTCGCGGAATCTTAGAGCGACGATGGGAACTACGTTAGCTGGCCATGTACTTTAACACCTTGCACGACGAATGTATCGACCTCGCGACAAAATAATCCTAGAACATAGAACTTGCTTAGAAGGATGCACCATGAACAGAGGAAGTTGAATGGGTCTCAAGAATGGATGGAGTACTTGAATCCCTGATTCGAGGAGGACCTGAGAATATTGAAAGTTGTATTACAATTAGATGGTAGATTTCGTCTGTCTATCAATCTACAATCTAAAAATCTACAAGTAACAGGCTCCTGAGAAGAAATAAAATAGTACAAAAATTTTTGTACAAAAATATATTTAAGTACTCTGTATGTATTTAAATCGCTTTTTATTCAATGTCTATGTTGTAATTATATAGTAAAACATTTCTGTATACTTCAATTTTGGCTACATAGTTAAAAATTTAATATGAAATACATCATATTATTGCTGTATTCATGCTTATTTATATTTCGAAGCCAATAATTAGTTTGTTTATAATATATTTTTAGTATGTATGTAGTAATATGTATACAATATGGCGCATAAATACTAAATAGTTTTTTCTTACTCAAATTCTCCATGTTCTGTGAGTATATCTAAATCCGTCCACGATGTGAGTACGTACATATGTGTGTGATAGGTAACGATCCATTATGTCCGCACGTAACGTATTATCGGGCACAAATCGTTCGGCCGGGTTTGTGTACCGAAACTAATTGGTTCGGCTTGTCCCGACGCCTCTGAAGAGTTTGATAATGGCCTATCGTCCTTCTGCGGAATAATTAACACCGAATTATGTACCGCGCCCAACTGTTGGCTTTCTTAATGTAGTCCGGAATGGCGTTGTGTTTGGTCGTTAGCTGGTGGCTTTGATTACGGGACTGAGAATGAATCCATTGCCATTTAAAAGGTTGGCGGGGGAAAATGTAGATAATGTTCTTTAATTGATTTCAGGTTCTTTCCCTACGTACATATTCATTTACAATTACACGACAGTAGTTTGGCAGTTTTTATGTTGCCATGTCGTTCGCTTACAGGTTGTAAACAGTAATTCATTCAGTTGAAGTAACTTACTTAGTTCTCTGTATAATCTACAACTATTTTATAAACTCTTTAAAACAATTATATTGTTTGCTGTTTACTGCGTCACACTCATATTTTTGTTAAAAAAAAATCGAATTAATTTGATCATTTAGGTATTCTGTAAATACATTTGTGCACGTAATTGTTTGCTTCTACTACCGTTTTGAAAAGGTGCTTTAACATTGAAGAGAAGAAACGACAAAAGAAACTCCTCAGCACATCTTTTAAAACAACACATGGCAATTACAAACCAAGTTTTAACCAGCGCGTAACTGGTTTCGACAGTATTATTTCCAGGCGTCCTTGTTATTGATATATTCAGCGGTATCATGATATGCTTTACCTATAATGCGTCGCTTAAAAGTTTCGATAGGTAACTTACGTACCAATTTTGAAACCTCATTGTAAAAACGAACTCCAAGCCCCATAAGAAAACGCTAAACCCTTTCAACCAAATTATGCTCATTTGTTGTATTTCGATTGTGTGTAACGCTTTTCTGCTTGTACATATTTAATTTTTATGAATAAATACCAAGTTACTATAAATATATTTACAATCTGCGGGAGTACACCTATTTCTTTATATTTTTTCCTTAAAGACTCGCGTGACTTTAGTCTATATAAAGTTCTGATTTATCTTTTTTGCAATATAAATATTAAATCAATGTCTGCTGATTTACCCCATAGTAGGATACCATAAGTCATAGGACTATGGAAATAGGCAGAATAAACGAGTCTAGCTGTCACTGAGTCCGTAATCAGTCTTATCTTTCTACTAACTATACAGACCTACTAATTTTCCCTGCCAGAACCGATATATGCTCCCTATTGAAGTTTAACATCTAAGGTGATACCATAAAAACCGTGTATTGTACTATAGTCAATGTTTTATTTTTTAATTTAAGGCTTTTGCCTACTTTCTGCACATTCGATAGCGCATGCTCCATACATTTCGTTTTCATAGCATTCAAAACTAAATTGTTTATAGTAAACCAATGCGATACATGGAACAAAGCACTGTTTACATTGTGAAAATGTAATTAATTTCTTTTAGCCTTAAATATTCGTTATCCGCAAACAGCACAATGACCGCAGGATTGCTAATAAAATACGGGAAATCGTTAACATAAACTAGGAAAAGAAACTGACCTAAAATAGAGCCCTGTGGTACACCCATTACAATTTATGATCCCGATGAGTAGGCATCATTTATGTAAACATATTGAATCCTACCCTTCAAAAGAGATGCAATCAAATAGAGAGCACTGCACTTGTTTTTAATAGCACGAATTTAACAAATAAATTGGTTACAACGTTAATTTAAAAACAATTATTATGATCGGGATTTCAGTTGTATTGGGGCGGCCTAGAATACTCCCACCAATCGAACAGGGTGTCGTAAGAGGCGACAGAAGTCAGCCTGCTTGGTGATAAGGATTATATTATCAGTAATATTATTAAGTCATTAATATTACTGGTTATATTATCTTTCCATAAAGCCTGCCTGGCTTACTACCACGCTTCTGTTTGAGTCAGCTGCCAAACGACTTGTTTTGCTCCGGCTGGGGTATTAAGAACCAGTACTTTTTTCTTTTCATCTCATTTCTTGGCCGACAACGCATCGGTGATACCTGTGATCTTGCTGATGTCCATGGGCGACGGTGACTACTTACCATCAGATGGCTCGTCCGCTTGTTTGTCGGCAATAATCATAAAAAGGACCTATGTAATATGCACGTATCTTTTTACACTGTAGGCAGCGTAATTATAACTAGTAATTACAAACAATTCACAATCTTTACCAGATCTTAAAGGTGCTGGCTATTTAAAAATGCCAGTTAAGTATGGTATTTTTGTTGTAAATATCTAGCATATGTAATCCTCGATCAACACACACATACATTGTACCTTAACAGCCTCTACCAATTGTGAATCATTATGTTTAGTAGTTACCAAAACGCGGAAACACCTAAAAAATTTAAATCATCTACTAACTCTACTAAATCTCAAAAAAAGCCAATAAAACATTCGGTCTCTTGAGTGTTGCCATATAGAGTTAGTACTGTATATTATTCAGTGACGGCGACGTTACACGTAGATCCGTGAAGTGCAGCGATCACGTAACGTGTGCGCCCGTTCGCTGCTTTGAAATCAATGGAAAGCAAATCGATGTTTACAAGCTACTCGTATATCGATACAAGACATTCACATTTGAAAACCTCGTGTTGCTTAACGTTGTTGCCGCTCACTATTCGAACATATTATTATACATTAAGAACGGGGTTCGCTTTGGGTTTGGGACTCTGGTCAAATTTGAGATATTACTGTTTTCCGTGAAAACATTTCAAATGCATTTCACAACCTCATTCGTTGAACGATTCCGAGAGATTACGATATTTTCAATCATAATGTTTATGTAGCTACTGTATTTATTAATTTATTTTGATGTTTGCTGCCGCATGGGGCATTTCACAGTTTGGCGAATGACAATAACTTTTAAAATCAATAGATATTTTAATGTATTGTTTAAGAGACAATGTGTTGCAGTGTCTAAGAGCTAGTTTTTATAGAACCACTTGTTGATTGCTAACGCGTTTTTGACACCTTGTGTGTTACGGATGTCCATGGACGGCGGTGACCACTTATCATACGGTAGCTCATCTATTCGTTTCTTTGTTAATAATGTAAAAAAACAGTTTATCAACAATTTTCTATTCTATTCTATATAATTGATTGGAATAAAATACGAGTGCGATAAATATTTAAATAAAAAAGACACACATGCGAGTACACACAGGTATGTACATAGGGTAGAGAAACACACACACGACGCCGAATTCGGAGACGCTCTCTACGGACACAATAAATTGCTTATAGAGAGTGGGAAATAAGAGCATTTATATAAAAAATAAACCCTCAGAAAGCTTTGAGAAATGGATATAAGTAACTATTCCCGCAATTGTCTCTGTAAGGTTTTAAAGTATGGCCTGACTCTGTTTATTCATTTATGTAAGACAATTTCTGGGTCTCTTTAAAAAATGTCGTTAAAGCACTTCTCTATATTACAGCTTTTCGTTATGGAATGTTTGCTTATTTTGCCGGCCTTTACTTAACTACATAATGGTGCTTTATGGCTATTAACTTGCATGGAAGCATTGTTTGGTACATCACGTACACGTTTCCATGTAATATCCAACGTTCGACATAATACAAGTTTATTATAATGATACATATTATCATTGCAGACGCCTGATAAACAATTGGCTACACAAATTATAAACTGGATACATTTGATTGAAACATAAGATTCACATTCAAATACAAAATATTATATGTATACGTCATATACGGCGAATATACTCGTACACGTCAAGAATATCAAATAATACGTCTCTGTAACCCAGTCGGTAATAACTTTGTTGCAGGCAAGGGTTTTTTATCGAGTCGACTGAATGAAATATTTACGGAACAGATAAACAAGTAAACGTTCACACACACACACACGAATATGACATCACGAACAACTATGAAAAAGCAACAAACAAACAATAACAAACATTTGTCTGTCACACAAATATCTACCCCCTCGCTCGGCAGCCAGGGTCACTGTCAACTGGGCTATGGGGTCGTCAAATAAATATTTGTTTTCGAGTTTCGTCTTTTCTTTGCTGTCCTGCCTGCACGTGGTCATGCCACACATAATACAGATAGACAGGGATTTTGTGTTTATTCAGATTGTTTGTTGAGTGATAATTTTTTATGCGATAGATAAGTTTTAGTTTATGATTTAACAATCTGTCATCTTTACCGTGTTAATGTTATGAGAAGCTGATGATTTATTCAAATAAAATCATCCAGTATATTTATTTAACGTTTGTGAAAACTTTTGCGACGCAACAGGAAGGCTTGTTATAAGTTGCGGATCGAAAATATATCTCGAACCAAACCGTACTAATTCGGTCTACGTGAAGCAGGAGAAACTGTGTTCGTGACAGATATTAAACCAGTCGGCAACAAGTAGGCGACGTGTAGCATACCTTAAATCGGTCTAATCTTCATGTTCTGTGAGAAGCTTTCCTATATTGTGTTATACATTCATATTTGTATACAATAAACACATATATTTTCCAAATATGGCAATATAACTTGGTGGAAATTAATTGTTTGTCTAAGCCATGGATACAAATAACATCGAGGGCACCACCAATGTGTTAGTGATCGAAAATAAGGGGATGTGCATGATTGTTGATTGTTAAGTAACTTATGTTATTATTTTCTCAAACTCGCTGACTTATGGGTAATATATGTTAGTGTGAAAAAAATCGTTAATATCTGAGAATAAAAAATTTGCCAGTCAAATCTAGAAAAGCTTATCTCGTGTTATTATAGGAGATAACTTTGCATATGGACTCGCTTGGAATTCTCTTGGAATATAATTGTCCTATTCTAACTAATGCGGCGTTCGTTATAAAATTTAAGTTCAATGAAAATATTGATTTGCGAAACACCGATCCGATCGAGACCGTTCATACTCCAAGAAACTGATAAACTAACATGAATTTTATATGTTCAGGTAAGAAACGAAATCATGCACTCGTTCAAATCGTGGATGTTTCAACAGTTTCGAAAAGGTATTTTATTTCCACAGTGCTTAAGTATAACTTCGCTTGATATTTGTGTTACAATGTTACCCTCTGACAAAAACTTTCTTATTCTTTTATCGATACCTAGCTGTTGCACGTTGGAACCAAGGCGTTGAGAGACATGAGCTTATATTATAATATCGAGTGATTATACTACTTATTTTTATATTGCAGACTTTTAAAAAAACGTCATCAGGCTTCCGGTTTTGTAAGTTATTCTACGTTACGGAGTGACTTTCCTTTGTTGTCAGAGCTGTATTTGTTTTTTTTTTCTAGGTTTAATTAGAAAACTTTCATTATGAAAGGTACGTATACTCGTATTAATAAACCAACAATCAGGTGCAGTTGCAGTTACTCAGTTTTTAAACAAATTTATTTCCCGATAAATTACCCCATCATAATATTGATATAGTATTAGTGATGATATTCTGAATATTCTGAAGGGATATTGTGAGATGGCTTAAAGGCGACAGTAGGTGGAAGAGAGAAACTTAATAAAAAATTTAAAAAGAAGTTGAAAAAATTGATCAATGTCTAAGAAAGGAATTATTTTAGATGATCCTGTCGGTTGAGCTAAGTGTTCCAGGTTTGATCTGTTGCCGAAACGGACATTTATGAGTAGGTACATATACGCTAGGTGTGAAGGGCATGTGAGGAGATGCTATGAGACATATAAGGTGTTTTCGTGTCTTGGTTCCGACTACGCGTCGTAGTACCTCTTTTGATGACACAGTCGTAAAAAATTGAATCATCACACGTACGTATATTGCAAAACTATGAAGGTTATCGGGCACCGGACGGTGCCGTCTTCTAATTACGATCTTTACACACATTATATCTGTTTTAGATCTTATACCCAACCGAATAATGTGGAAACACTCTCGGGGGGTTGTAATTGGTATGGAGCAGCCCGTCTTAGCCCTGTATACATAAAGGCGCGTAAGCAGGTCAGGGGGTGAAAGAATATATAAGGCGACGTGGTTTTAATGAGGCGGCTCGCGCCACGACTACGGTTTTACCTCCTTCTGTATTTTAATGAACTAATCATATTATAATGTGTACGGTGATTAATTGGAACGCGAGCATCTTATTTTAAACAACAGTTAATATTACTACCACTCGCCTGCACTTATGCTTTAATAATTTTGGAAGATTCGTTGTATGTAGTATGTACTCATAGTTAGATAATTCATTTCGTTGTAGGCACTTGAAACGTTTTGGTAGTAGTTTAGTTAATCAATAGGGTAAAAATCTGTGTGGCGTGAATTTTAAATAATAACTATTATGCGGATGATGCTCTCTGTCATTGTCTTGTCTTTATAAATACTTTTCACTATGAACTGCCCGATTGTACATGCTATAACGATACACAAATGCCTAGTCAAAATGCAACATTATAGCTACTAGACGATAAGATATTATCTCAAAATTGGTACACAGATTGTATTTAACAACAATACGATATTATTATTAAGTATCATTTTGATAACTTGTAGAGAAAGCACGAATGTAATAAAGCGGTAACATTATCCACGCGCCTCGTAAAA
>PDGT01000072.1:69478-129514 GCA_003671415.1 Megathymus violae
CAAACACTTCACACCAGGTAAACGAAACAAAGTAACAGTTCCTAGTGCGGAGGAACCGATCTCTTCGACCGCAGAATGTAAACTGTGGCTCCATCCGGCGTCACTCCACTAGCTAGACTCTGTTGTAGCACGATGTTAGCCGAGTATCGACGTCATCGCGGCGGTGCTGCCATCACTCGGATATCGTGCTGTGTTTCGTTTCACGTTAATACTAATGAGCATCTCCGACATATATATAATAACTAAATCTTTCAATAACGATGTAGGGTAAGAGTGATGCAAAAATTACAGATGTATCGACAAGCGTTTTTTGTTTTTGTTTTTTTTTTTCAAAATCATAATCATAATTACAGGCTGTGTCCCGCATAGACACTCATACTTTGGGTCAGTTCTAATCAACATCGTTTGTAGACATAATATTTGGTTATATTGAATAAATCCACGCTGTAACTCCCGCAGTAGAATTTTCCGTTGTCGCTTGTACACGTTATTAGAACATCATACGCAACGCTACGACCTGAGAGCTATCATTTTTCTATCACATGAATCTACATTTCATTGTTTATAATCGTATAATTTGATACTTTTTAGTGATAAAATGTCGGTAAACTCTGGGATGTGTAAAGATGGCTGTTCATAAACGTCAATAAGACATAGTTAAACATATTGTATGTATATTTATCATAGGCAACAAGTTGAAAAGCACATAGGGTGAATAACTGAAATTTTTATACGTTTTGGATGATAATATGCTAAGTAAGTAGGTACTGGCAGTGCGCGACGGATATTTTCCTTGACACACAAGTGGGAAGTATTACTTTCTTTCGTCCTTATACTGGAGATTTTATATTCGTAGGTACCTTCACTCAGTTTTATTTAAAATTTGCATACACGAAGGAAAATAAAGAATAGTCAAATAGAACACCTAATTATGTTGCACAAAGGTGCTGCTTATTTCTATCAGAAACAGCTGGCAAGTAACTTGTAATAATGAACAAGTTAATGTATGTAATGTTTCTTCGTTCCATTACAGGTGACGTTTTTCACCATGCTGTTTGTGGCCAACACATATCAGTGGTCATGTGAACATGGCTTAGCGATTGTTATCTAATCACTGAAATCGAGATCCACAAATGGTGGAATGTCCGAAGGAAGAAAGCGCTCGAAAATTATGTCATTAACGGCCGCCCATCCAACTACCGGCAGTTCCCAAAGTTGCTTAAAATGCGTGATACAGCTGTTAATAATCTAACCGCAATCAACTGGGGCACAATGATCATAGCGTCCAACCCAATTGTAACCACACAGCCGATGTAATTATATCGATGTAATTATATCGACATATCTGTTGCAACAAGAGTGTGCCGAAACCTTTATTAACCAAATAGAATTACCGCTGTAATCATTCGTCAGCGATGATTAAACAATTGATTTACGTAAACTACAAAACTGTACGAAAGCGCAGCTAACAAATAACCAATAATCTTCGTACTGAGAACTCGGTGAACTTGCCACATTCAAAACATTTAAACTTGAAAGCGGCACCTCCGGTATAATTTATATAAAATGTTGTACACCTGTGTCGAGAACCGCTTGGAGTGAAACCTTTTTGTTTAAACAGTTGCTATTATTTGTATTTAGTGAACAGTATACATTAATAGAATTTGTTTAATTGGATTGCAGAGAAATGTAATTAACACCACAGCATGTTATATCGTCACGCGTACTGACCTTTATGTCGACGAGGAACGATATGTGGAGCGTTGTAACGCGGATTCTTTTAAAACGCGAGTGTGTTACTTTCCCTTTGCTCATTAACACATTAAACCATATTGTTATGTGTACCAAGTTTCTTTTTTTATTATATTGCTAAACAGTAGTTTTGTCATCGGTTACCACAATTTTTAAATAACTTCAATGTGTATACGATGTTGTAAAATGAATTAAAATAATCATGTTAGGCGACCCCGTAGCCCATTTGACTACTGGCTGCCGAGCGAGGGGTCCCCGGTTCGATTTCCGGGCGGGGTAGAAATTTATGTGACAGATAAATGTTTGTTTTCGGATTATGGGTGTTTGTAATGTCATATTTGTGTATGTCCATGCCACCTGCAACACAGGAAATCCTAGTGCGGGGGCATGAGTGTGTAAACTTAAAAACCTAATTTTATATACACATATACATGCATACAAAGTCAAAAGTAATTTGTTATGGAATATCACAATAGTGGATTATGTAGGTAATGGCCGGACGCAATGTTCCAATTTTTGATGATCTCGTCCTTATTGTCATATTTATGTTATGTGAACTGATTAGGCATTTAACTACAATTCAATGTAATATTATTATACGGTAAAATTATTTTATTTCCTAATCACTACTTTATATGTAATGTATTGTAATTATGACATTAAATGTCATATGTTGGTGTTTAAGCAGACGATATTAAATTATTCTCACGTTTAAAATGTTCAAATTTTCAATATTTAATCATACCACAACCGAACCCGTCACAATTGGCTCAGTTTCCTAATGTCATCTTACAGAAATGTGGTGGCAGGCCTTACAGTTACGTACACATTTTGAATGCGGTTACTTGAGAACAAGAAACCTCGTTACCGAACATATGAATATTCAGCTTCGGCCGAGTCTGAAATGACATGTGTGGTTTTTGGTTGGTTAAGTCGAGTGGAAGGGCACTGTTGCACTCTGTTGAGCGAAGGACGATGCAGTGATGCCGGGACTTTTAGAGTGGACTGTGTACCACTCATTTTAATTTCGGAGGTACTCACGTATGATGGTAGATTTTTTTACTTTCCTGACTAGCCACCACCCTTCTAAAAGCAACGGACATTTTTGTTTCATATTTCGGCTGCAGTGTTGGAGAAGAGTCATTTCAAATTTGTACTTCGCTTCCTAACACACAACACGTCGGTGATGCCTCCATTGACTGTTAATGAATTAATCTATTAATTATTACTATTAATGAAAGCTCACGAACGAGGATGATCATTATCGTCATATAATCATGACTAAAAATGATTCAAATACTGATGTTATTCTGATAAATGTATGTAGTATATCTGCAAAAGCTAATGGGCATACAGTCCATCTCGTAATGAGTGAGAAAAATACATCTTAATTCCTTTTCGAAGTCGATCATTTGTGATGCTTTTGTTCTTGACAATTTTTGGTATCTACCCATGGTACCAAATATCATATCATGCAATTTACGTTCACGATAGATTTACCTCGTGCTAAAAACTGTAACGTACAAATATTAACGTTTACGACAATCGATAGTAATATTTAACACGGTTTGTTTGTTTTATGGACATTTGAATTGGCGTTAGCTTACACTTGAGTTACCTACTGTTATTTAATGTCAGTTTTAGCGAAAACAACTAATATTAAATTTATAAAACTCACAATAAAACTGTTAATATTTTTAAGAGCAGTTTATAATTGTATACTACCCCCAATGTTTCTCATGTCGTCACCCAAGAGGCGCTTTGTTAGAAGCGTTCGCCTCAACAAAGGCTCTAACATTTGTCGTGGTTGCCTCACATCATCTGTAGCAAAGATTTGCTTCACAGGGAATAGCAAAGTAAGCCGCTTTGCCTTTTTAATGAGGTTCAACGTGACTGCCGAGCCGGTTGCAAATGAGATTACGCGAAAATTGTTCCGTGTGTTGTGTACGCTTTAATCGATATATTTAACATGTTACGGTCTTGTAGGAACGTTATATTTGTATATATATAGCTGTCGTCATGCAAACAGTCGCCTGAGAGAAACGCCTTAACCTTCTCTCACTACGAAGCAAATACAAGGGGCAGGTACATTGACAATAGATGTATTATAAGATCACTAAGATGGTCCGGACCACGAGGTACTACAGCGAGAGACAGGCCATGTGTCAGGTGGGCCGGTGGATTAGTGGCGATAGTTCTTACCTGGTTAGCCGCAGCTATTGACAAAGTAAAATGGAAGTCCTTGGAGGCGGCTTCTACTCAAAGGAGGTTCATACAAAATAATAAATCGAATCTAACTAATCATAATAACTTTTTAACTTTTACTTTTTATTTAATTTATTATGCAATTTTTTGTCTTTGAATCTTTTGAATTTGAATCTTAACTGGCTATTGAATATTGCAATCCGGGAAACTTCGCACAGCAGTCAGGGGTGATATTGACTAAGCCACGGTGTCATCAAATTTTTTATAAATTGAAGTTAAGAGAAGGAAGGTAATAAAACTTTATTTGGAATTGAATTTTATAGATATTTTTTGTGAAAATAAAACTGCGCCTAAACTTCACAAGGCAACCTTGAGCAGTCCCGGTAGAAGTATCAAGTAACTACCACACTTATCTATTTAAAATTACAAAAAACACTGATATACTCTGTATTAATAATATTCATGGGAAAAAGGTAAACTCGTCAAAACGTTAACAAAACCAGCCAGTAATTTTAGGGATGTTTAAAAGGTTTTTTTAGTAGTAGCGTCGTGCAAGTGCGAGAGCAGCGGTCGGCATTAAGTCCAGTCGTATCAACACACATCCAACAACACACACACACACACACACACACACACACACACACACACACCGAGTAGGTATACGTACGTCACAGCCGCGTGGAAACTGTTCGTTTGTATCCCGGTGTAACGTAACTTCGCCTGCGTACGTAGCCAACCCTTCATTAGCAGTGGGTTCTATTTACCCCGGCGTATTTGAAAACGTCGTTCTTGAGACGATCTAATTTGGTTCTTTTCAAGCGCGGCCTCGTTCCGTTGCGGGCTGATTGCGGTGGTACATTTTTTTACTCATCTCAGTGTATCGCCCGCCCTGTAATTTGTTTGGCCACAAATATAATTCGTTGCTACGAACTCCGGATATTTTGAATAATTCGGCTGAATGGACGACATTTGACGCAATTGGATTTAATTAAGAACCGATTACATCATGATTCAACAAAATACTTGAGCGCATAACTATGGATTTGAAAAGGGTTTCTGTATTTTTCTGTTTAAAGGTTTGTCGCCATTAGCGTTGCCAACATCGCCTTCTATTAATTAAGAGAATCTTAAGTACCTACATCGAATACTTCGATGATACATTGGAATTTCTAATAAATCACATGTACTCGTGTCTGAGATACTGGTAATTCAAACAATACATTATCATATAAAAAAAAACTATAAAATTTAAATGTCGAACTTGCCACCAAACTTTTAATTGGATGGTTACAAAACCAATTGCCCGTAAAAGGGATAATAATAATATCCATAAATTACAGTGTTCAAATAGTCAATATTAATAATACGATGTTCTCGATCCTCGCTAATATTAAAGGTATTAGTTTTACTATAACAAACTTCCAGTTAATTAATAGACGGCCGAACTTTTTGTTCTCGGCCGGCATTATAGGAGCGACCCGTTCTAAGCCATCGAACCTATTTCGATTAACAAAAATAAACTACACGAAATCGCCCCCGGCCGCTGGTGAAATACGTTCCCGTGTGTGGGGTAACGATTGTGAGGTAAATTGTACACTACGAGTAGTCCGTTTGTGTAACGTTATATACGAACAACACGACACGCGTTTGGGATTTACATCCAGACACGGTTCGACTGTAGGGTTAGCGGCTCGATAACAGTTTCTGATTCGATGTTTCCGGAGTTCAGGTTTATTTTTATCAGGATACTTGCAGCAACACGTAAACGTCAGTTAGAATTTTGGATCGAAATTGAAAAAGAAAAATTTACTTAGAATCCAGTGACGTTAAGGTAGTGAATGATTTAAACTTCATCTTAATTAGTACACTACGCTAATTGGTTGCAAGTGATAAACAAAATGGACGGTAGGTCCGCAGTTCCAAGAGTAGATAACTCGGTAGCAATGTTTCGTACTCAATAGGCATAATTTTTGATGTGGAGCCGCTAAAGATGAATAAAAAAGAAGCGTTTTTTTTTCTATCTAGGTTCTTACGATTATAAATTTTATCAATTGAATCAATAGAAGCCCAAAAAACTTCTTAATATTTCAGGATCTCGAGGGAAATGACGAAGATTGTTATATTTTAATCCTTCTTTCACTCTGTCTCTCCTATTAATTAATCGATTTCGAACTTTCCTCTGAGTTTCGACGCATATTTTAAAGTTTTAAATTGGATTAGATTTCAGAGCGTGTCTTTTTTGTAGTCTAAATATTATTGTCATTAACTCTTAGCTCAATTAAAACCCGACGTTAAAAGAATACCCCAGGATATTGTTTTAAGATTGTATGAAAAAAAAACTTGAAAATTCGCATTTTCAAGATAAGAATGACAAATACGGCTTTATGTTTTTTTTTAATTTTGTTATGAAAATTATAAGTTAATGTAGTTCACATATGGTTGCAAACTACCTCATGCGTGTGTGTGTGTAGCTCTATGAGGTTACGTGCGTTGTTTAAATCCTAAACATATATTCCTGCAGACGTAAAAAAATCATGCTCTTCAGAGTGTTCACTGCGGAGCCGTAAAGAGGTAAAAGCTCTAAGGGAACAATCAGCTTACTCGCCGACCGGTCGGGACGCACGCCAGTGTCCTATTAAGATAAATTGTTGTCCTACAAGTAGCAAATAGATGGTGACTGTTGTGCGCGCTCCTTCAACAAACTTTAGTTCTGGCTAAAGCAGTCATTTATATTTGTTTCATGTTGGCGTATTGTACCAAACGTATTATTGTTGACAATTGTAAAGTTTGCAAGCTTTCGAGTTTAACACGGTGTTGCCTTTCAATAAAGTACTTTTATGTCAATAATGCAGTAATTCATGTAGTGTTCCCTGTTTCATATACAGATATTAATTCTAGCATATACCCACGTATATATATATATATATATATATATAAATAGCGTGTGGCGTAGTCGTTATTTCTGACTGTTTTTCGTTTATAAATATGATTTCGTGTTCACTAAGTAATACAACGTGAGTAGGTAATTATAGCAATATAAAATAATTCTTTCGAATGTAGGTATATCATCATAAGCTGATACCGAGAATGTTTTACGATTTTTATTGTACTTTTTCACTAGCTTCGGCAAATATTTGTTTTTGTTATTTCAACTTATATGCCGCCAGCTTCGCAAATTTGTATTTTGAGAGGAAAACTGAGAAAATTTATCAACGGAAACCTTAACTGAAACTTTTATTGAGACTCGTTTCCAAACTTGTACACGACTCGCACACTTAACGGTGCGAAGTGGTGAAATCTGTGGATAATAGAACGACGATTCCAATACGAATATTTCGTACCGAGCCGGCGCTCGATGTATCGAGTCGTGAAATCTCTTACGTAGCCGTCTTGCCACCTCAACGATAAATATGCCGAAGTATTATAGTAGGTATCGGAAATTCATTATGCCATCAAATTCTTCGGAGCATTAATCGATATTCGACAAAATTAAGAAGACGAGTCGGCAGTGTTAAGTTTACGTTTATGTATTGAATACATTATGTATATTATTAACTTACGTGGTTCCGTATACTATTCAAAATCCTTTACCTATATACACTATATTAATATTATAAAGACAGAGTGAGAATTTTGTGAGTTTGTGTGCATGCGGAAGGTAATCTCATGAACCACGGTACCTATTTCAACAATTCTTTTACGATTTAAAAGATACATTATTCCAGATGAAATTAATATATAAATCATTTATATAGATTATCACTCTGTGTTGTGTAAGGAATCAACCATATCAAAGTAATCTTCGGAACCGCGGCACCTATCTGTAAAATTTCCGTTGAAACCGTTGTTTTTTAACATTTGAAATTATTTATTATTTTACTAACATTATTCCGGATGGGCATTAGGGCTATATGTCATGTAAATATAATAAATTTTTCAACCAGAATGAAATTGGTGCTCGCTGCTAGTACATAACAAAACAAATGTCGAGAAAGTCTGTACGTGGTGTTTTTAATTTTTTTTAAGTAGTCGATCCATGTTAGGTACGTGATGTAGAATACAATATTTTTAGAATACTTGCCTGATTGTCTGGTTACATATATGGTCTTAAAAAACTCTAAAATTAATGGAACGATTTTAATGAAATTTGGTACGGTGATAAGTTATTATTTCGGTCGTAATTAAATAAAAATAAAAATATTTTTTACAGCGTTAGAACCTCTTGTGGTGCAACCACACTACTGCGATAAAATGGTTTTTAAACTTTATTGATCTTTCCGCCTCTTTATCTTCAGAAGTCATGATCAGATTCTCATTATATTTAATAATGATCAAATCCGGGCCATTTCTTATACACTATAAAAAGAATAATCAAAATTGGTTCATAAACAACTAAGTTATAATTTTACGTACATGAAAAAATTAATACACACGAATAGAACCTCGACTCTTTTTAAAGTCGGTTAAAAATAGGTTAAATAGTGTTGACAATGCATTTTATATAAAATCCATAAAAAATATATATTTTTTAAGAATAAAATTTACAAAATTGTAATACTTATTTCAAATTCATATTACTTTTAATAAGCAACAATTATATATAAATTATTTAAATCTTGGTATTTTAATGGTTCATATTAAGTAGGCCACAATTACTTTTACGTGGAAATATTTGAAGTTCCGAAGCTGAATCTCAGAACTGAATTCGATATATTAACTAATTAGTCATCTGTGTATTATCATCTCTACATATGTACGTCCCTTAGGGGGACTGCCGCGCAACGAACGGTTCAGAGCGATTGAATGCGTTAGAAGGGGAACTTACGAATAGTCGGTTTGTGAGTCAGCGTGACGGCTAATGCGATGTTTCCATCAGACTTGGTTTCCTATTTGTTGCTCCAACAGCTCGTTATAGAACGGTGAAAAAGAATCAAATAGGAACGATTCAAAGGTTAGATTGAAATATGGATTAACAGAGGTTAAGATAGTTAGTTGATTGTAATAAAAGATCACTTGAGTAAGTTGATGCTACAACTACTATAATATGTACCTATTTATTAGAGATAGTCGTCAATTACTGTTGCTGAACGGAACGCAGCTCGTGACTCGGCAGATGGCAGCACCGTCGCTGTGACTCCATACTCGGCAATTCGTTTCACATCTGAGCCTAGCCAAGGGACTGGAGCTATGGCAGGCCACACCTGTGTTTCAACTGTGCTGGAGAAGCAATGCTTCTCTGCGCGGAACTGTTACACGTTTCGTTTTGTAATTATCGTTAACAGTGAATTCTTGTGGAAACGCTACTCTGCCCCAATTACCAATAATCCGCCCCCAATGATGTCTAAACATGACACTAGCAACGCTGACCATATCCGACATATTTATTTTTAAATTTTATTCATAATACAATTACGTTTACGATTATTGTATTACGTGATTTACATAGTGTACAATATCAAAACATGCATTCTGTCGCGCTTGTACACGACATTGGGGTAGCTTGCGTACCCATACGAGGGTCGCACTAAAAAATTTTAGAACTGGCCACTTGTAAATAATATAATAAAAAATTGAGTTTGAATTTTGAAAATGAAATTCTTAGCTAATATTATTGAGTGTGTATTTTATTCATTTGTCATTTGTTTTACGTTTTGGTGGCAAATTGAAAATTGTCTGTGTCGCCTCAGTATGAATTTAACACGAGAAAATTTTCGTGCAATGATTTTCTATGACTTTGGATGTTATTTAAGTCAACAAGAAAGTTATGATAAACTTCGATTGGTCTTACACGATGAAGCCCCATCTCGTGCCACTGTTTACAATTGGTTTAATGAATTTAAACGTGGTCGCACTAATCTCATCGATAATCTGCGTGAGGGATGGCCTTCTGCGGTGACGACTGAAGATAACACTAGTGTTGTGCGGTGTATGATAGAGATTGACAAAAGAGTGACCTATCAGCGGATTCGGACACGCTTAGGCATCGGTATGAGTCAAGTGCACAAAATCCTACATGAACATTTAGCGGTCAGGAAGCTTTGTGCCCGGTGGATACTTCATAATTTGACCGATGCTCAAAAACTCCGCCGAGTCGATTGGTGCCGTGAAATGGTTCAAAGATTTAACGGAAGTGACCCAAATGCTGTAGGTATTCGATATACTTACGGGTGATGAAAGCTGGATTTACTGTTGTGATCCGGAAACCAGAAGGCAGTCTGCTCAGTGGCTGTTTGCTTTCGAAGAATTGCTAACTAAAGTAGAGGTCGAAGCGAGGGCAAAAAGATGGTGGCCTCGTTCTTCGGAAGGACAGGTCATTACGCGACAATTGTTTTAGAGAATCAAAAAACCGTTACTGCAGAGTGATACATTAACAAATGTTTACCACTTGTCTTGGAAAAAGTTCGGGAGAAACGACCTCGCAGTAGGATCCTCCTTTATCACGACAACGCCTCGACGCACACCGCCAGGCAAACGGTCGACTATTTGGCTATGTCAGACGTGGAATTACTGGGTCACCTGCCATATAGCCCCGACCTCGCACCTTGCAATTTTTATTTATTGCCGAAAATAAAAGCAAAACTTAGAGCAATACGTTTTATAGACGCCGAGGAAGCAGTGACTGCGTTTCAAAAGGCCGTCGAAGAGACTCCTAAGGACGATGTATTGATGTGAATGGACACTATTTTGAAAATATATAATAAAACTAATAACTTGATAGTTTGCTCAGTTTTTGATTTTCTAAGAATTTTTAGTTTGACCCTCGTATGTCGAAGTCCGCGTCGCCTCGTCGCGGCATCTAAACCGCGTATACCTACTATGTTCACGTATATCAACGAACTGTGAGCAAGCGGAAAGAGTTGTAAGTGTTTTAAATTTTCGAAACTCCATTCTCCAACATTTCACTGTTTTGTTAGTTACCATATAAATTTAAAGTACGTTTATAAAGACGACACAATATCAGGTTATTAACCTGTTTCAAACAATTAGATTAATTCTCAAATATACCCACCACCATATAGTATGTAACAACAGACAGACGGAAAGTCTGAGTCTGAACGTAAAAATTTCAAAAATTACTGCACGAATGCGGCTTATACCTACTAATTAGATGAGATAGTAAGTGTGATTAATTAGGGAGGTTAAAAGATGTATTACAAATATTTCAAATGTTTTTTCGAATGACCTAATTATCTGTGGACATTCGAAGCGAGGGGATTGCTATTTAGTTAGGTAACATCTACATCGATCATAAAACTGTAACGGGGTCGTGTCTGTGCATCGTGGAGCTGTTTGCATCTCGATTACTTATATTTTTGATCGACATATAGACTGCTTTATAGCTCGGAAAACGAAAAGAATGCCGCGGAATTAGAAATGTTTACATTAATTTGCTTAATTTTGTCACTGAGAAAAGTTTCACACATTCGGAATAGTGATTCGGAATTTAAAGCGAATGTGATTTTGATGTTTGAAAATACTCTTATCGAATAATAAAAGTTTGTTAATAATATTGTAGACTCTCGACTCGGTTTTCACAAAACTCTTATTTTTTTTTACGAAACGAAATATCAAAATAAATATGGCCATTAGTACCTTGTTATAACGGTTTTATTTGCAAAATGGCGCCGTAGCGTCGCGTCTAAAGTGAAAAGCTTTGATTGGCCATTCAATTGCTTGGTCGCTGACAACTTTTAAATTTATTCGAGGTGCTCCCTCCAAACCGCTTGCCCTCGTTTTTGTGCTCCCAACGTCCTTGAGATACGAAACTTTCAAGTTTGTTAACAATGCTCTTGAGGATATTGTTTATACTGATATTGAAGTTTTTGAGGAGTGAAATTTTTACGAGAAACTCGTGTAACCTTGTTGATAAAAACGGATTCCCAGTACAGGTACAAACTTATTAAGTATACTCCTAGAATATTGTAAATAATGTAAGTACAAAAAATAATAAATAAAAGCCTGCACCTGCATGGGGTAAGAGATTATCATCGCCAGGATCACCTGTGTTATGGATGTTATGAGTACATGATTTTGAACTACGGCATAGGTGGAGTTTCTTATACCATACACTATATTCACTAACACGACGAAGCTATAATACAAATAAACACGAAGGCTACCGAGGGTCATGAATGAATAAAGTAGACGCATTGTATACATGTATTTAACTACATACTATATCCAGATGCCGAGTGAAAATGTATTTTTAAGAAGACTGAGCGACGACCGTGTTGGTTTATTGTGATGAACGCAGTGTAGAACAATGTGGCGAAGCCTTAGCCGCAAGCGATCAAGAATTTCATTCCGTTCGATTGTGTTATTTGCAGTAATCTTACCTTTTTCTCATTTCCTCACCAACACTGTGTCATTGATACCTTTGGGCTTGCTGATGTCCATGGGTGACGGTGACCACTTTCCATCAGGTGGCTCGTCTGCTCGTTTGTCGGCTACTAACATAAAAAAATTACCTTTACATGAGCAAATACAGCGGCGCAGCGGTGATTGCATAGATAAATATCGAGGATAAGTAAGAGAAAGTGACGTAGATGTTCTCTTACTTTTTTTTACTTTAATTTAAATAAGCGGGCTGGCCCGGTAAACGTTGTTCTGCAATATCAATATTTTAATATAAATCATGTTCGTATAAGAAAAAATTTATCATGGCACGGGTAATCGTAATTGAGGAGTCTTAAAGCTTACTACACCATGTTGTTTCAGTGCGTAGCGAGTGGGAAAGTCCTTGTGCCGTCCCAAAGCAACCGACGACGACGTGACTGAATGACTAGTGTGTTGATAAAAATCGGGTAATGGATGCATGGAAGCGCTTAAAATTTTTGGCACCAGTGCGGCAGTCACTCGTCCAGTTATTGACCCTGTTGATCACAACCTGCACAAGTTGCTACTGCAATGGTTGAAAGTTGTTTGTGTCATCTACAAACGCTAAAAAACGAGTGCGGTTTATTTATATTTTCATATTTCTCGTACTACCCGCAGACATCGCAAAGCGTAACTTTACTCTTAACCAACTTTACCGTCTCGGTGTTGGGAACAAATTTTTCATGTTTTCATTTTAATATTTCAAGCAGCGTGGCTGATATGAAACTTATTGAGTTTGCTTCTTTAAAAACTAGAATATAAAGCAGAACACTTTTGTCTCTCATAGATTTTCCTTTATTGTTTATCCCGGAGTCGAGAAACTGAAATGTAATAACTTTATACACTTCGCGGAGAAGTTTCGCCGTTGCACTTCTTGTGAAATATAGGTTCATATTTTTGTTAAATTATTTTTTGACGATAGTTGTCAATTGAAATAATCTCATGTGAAATTTATTAATACATGTCTTGAAAATAACCTGATAAAATTACATGTCAATCAGTTTTTATGCATGCAGGTCTTTTTGTATGGAATATTTGATTTTTTTTTCATAGCACCGACAAATATGTTCTAAAATTATAGTTGGTATGGAAGAAGACTTATTTTATGTCTTGGAGCTATACCATTTCTTTTGTTTAGTTTTTCTTCTTTAAACATACATTTTATATTTATTGGTTTTATATGTGTGTGATAATAATAAATATTGTAAGTTTTCTCTGAGTAATATACTAACGTAATTTTCGCGCTCGCTAGAATACCACATGTTACACGCGTGTTATACAGTGAAATTTATTTAGAACGAGTTCAAGAAAATTGATATTAATTTGCACACACATAGAAAACGTCACAATGCACTGGTGACATCATAGTACATTTTTCGTAGCTTATATTTGCGTACTGAAAAATAATATCCAGAAAACAATATGTTAACCCCGACTGTTACACTTCAACTGTGCAATTGTTGTACGCTATGCAGCAAAATGCGTTCATAGTGAGGCAAGTGGAAAATTGCATCAAGATCTTGAAATTCTATTTCATAAAGTCTTGCGGCTTCCAAACGTTGACAATGGACAATGGCTTTTAAAGCGCTTTTGTCGTAACCTGGTCTGCGTATTTGTCTTAATCCAATATTTCTATTGTGCTCAATTCCATTCGTCTTTTGAATGGGTGCTCAACTTTACTAGCAATTTAATATCGAATACGGTTTATGTGGAATGAATTTTTAAAGACGAGCCGAGCTTAAACAACAATTTCTTTTCTTCACAATATCAAATGAGAACCGAAAGTGGGGATATAATTAATAATTGATTCATTGTATAGATTGATAAAGCCGGGTCGTGGAATCTATGAATGAAAAATTGGGTCGGGTCAATCAACGACAGACATACGTGTAATTGGGTTCGGTTGCCGATTATACATAAGCTAATTAAAAAAAATACAATGCGTCCAACACGTAATACGTAATGTACTTTGTATTTTGTCCACTGATTTTTGGAAACACCGAACAGATTACTAAAAATCCACAGATTTAAAGTCTGTAATATATGTACACGTATATATATATATATATATATAGATTGTTATCGTAATCATAAGTATTACTTTAGCCGAAATCTCATGCGATGGAAACGATGGAAGACAGTCTAGTATGGTCAGGGGCATTTCTTCCTAAAGTCATTCACGTTCCGGTACTCATACGATTAATATCCGTAATATATTTTGATACTAATAGGTGTATAATATACCAGGGTGCGATATTAAATCTCAGCGTCGTTAAGTAATACAATATAGGCCTACATGCATTTACTCAGTACGGAGATTGTATTTCTTATAAATTTTCGTCTTTATTTGTATTACAATTTCCGAGATTAAGACTTTTAGTTAAAATGTTGTAGTAATTATATTGCTTTGTAGGTACTGTTGGTGTTATTTAAGAGAAGTGGAACAATCAGGAGAGCAGCGGGTAAATTGAAAGGGGTTCGAGTGCGTAACATTGCTCACATTACCCTTTTGTGGGTTGGCATTACACAGTGTTGTTTTGAAGATATGGCTAGTAGTTGTTTGTATCTAAATATTTTTTACTAATTATAATTTTTAAGATCTTGTCAAGTCCATAGCACTAAATTTCAAAAAGATTCTCATGTTATTTTAACCATTTTTGATCAAGTATACTCGACAAAACATACTGTGTTATCATTTCAATGATTTTTTTCCTGTCTGTAGCACGGTGTATTCTGTCCCCAAAAAAATACAACCACTTCGTATAATCTGTGACCTTTTCGAGTTAGTAAGTGGCGGGCGGGTTGGACCTCGTGTTTACCTCTATTGTCCGTTGACGTATCAATAGAAAGTCAGCCTTTTGTAGCGGACCGACGCCGCGGCGCCGCCAGAGATCACGCGGATAAAAGATTTGTCTTTGTATTTTTACATATGACAAAAAGCCCGGCCCGATTTTGTTTTGATCTAATTTAGTTTTACATCGATACAGTGTTCAATAAATCGGAAAATTAATATTTTTTTTCTTCTATGTCTCGCTTATGTATTTACCAAAATTATGTTACTATTTGGTTTACAGACGGGCTATTAGAACAATCTTTAAAATTCACATAACCGGTACGTATCTGTAAGCCAATTGGACCACCTTACTGACACAAAATTACATAATGAAATGTTTATTGTATATAAATTCATAACAATCCATAACTGTCCCGTAGCTGGGTTTGAGGTACGGCTATAACGTCACTCTGGTTAAGTATCGATTGGCAATAATGAACAAAAAAAAACTTGATCTTCTTCTTTAATGTGTTCAAACCCGACACTGATCTTATACCGAGCAGGGGTTAGTTAATGTTTTGTATCACACAAAAAACGTGAACCATTCAATCAGGTAACAACTGATGTTCAAACGCAACAGCCACCAAGGAAATATTAAGTAGGAACTTATATTTATTCACCATGTTGCTCGTACAAAGAAACACAAATAGGCCGTTTCGACTGAATTCACACACACAAATGGCTAATATAATTCATCAGCTCGCGCGCCAGAAAAAAATACCCAATAGCTGAAGTAACTCCTTGCAAAGCCGTAGCAAAAACACGATGGATGGACAAATTTGCGCTTAGCTTTGTGACTTATTTATCACTCGGGCTTCCTTAATTAACGAATTTTCTGCTTTCTGGTGAAACAACCGCAGATTTCTCACCAAATATTTTTTCTTCTTCCATGAAATCCTAAAGTACAAGTCTGTTCTAATATTCATTAGCATCGTGACAGGCGAGATATTCCCCCTAATTATTCATCGGCCCGTCGGTAAAACGGCAGCCGCGTCGGCTCTTAAATGGAGAAGAAAATGAAAAAGTTTCGAACATAACAAGTGAACCGTGTTAGGGCTATTCATGAGTGACATAATATTTGCAAGAAGTTTTCGAGGGGCTTTTTCGATTACTATGGCTATTGTGCAATTATCGGGATTTTATGGAGAGAATTGGATTTTACGGGAGTCCCTTCTCCCGTTTTACCGACGGGCCGATGAATAATTAGGGGGAATATCTCGCCTGTCACAGTGTTATGATAATGATTTCTTCAGTTTAAATGTTGTCCGTGATATACACTATTACACAAGTACTACTACTAGTTGTACGGTACGCTAGTGTATTAGCTGTACTACTAGTTGAGTGACGAAATAATACGGCCACTCAAATATAACCACTATTATTCTCGCAAATCCAATAATAAAATCTTCTTAGGAAACTTGTTACTTAACGAAGAATCGCGCATCTTATATCTTATATATATTCATGAACTCGTACTGGTTAATAATCATAAAACTGTTTTATTGGAAGCTTGCTTGTATTGCAATAGATAGATTAACGAGATTCTAATGATAAATATATTAGTCGATTGTTAAGTGAAAGCGTTTGGATGTTTGGATTGTGACGTGGTTATCAGTTAAATTTCTCTTAAACGCTGCTAAAAATGAGCTGTTATATTACAAGTCTATATTAACATTATAAAGCGGAACTAGGTAATCTTTAAGACCGCGGCGCCTGTTCGAAACATTATTTTACCATTTAAAAAGTACATAATTCCAGATGCACATAGACTTTTTAATTGTTTAATAATTAATCGTTTAATCCGAACGGTGTTAGGGCGGCCCTCTTTTTTATTGCAAATTATTATTATTATAATTTTTATTTATTCGAAGTTGATGCTCGACTACAATTTTACCCTATAGCAGAAAGTAGAAAGAAATAAATTTTACCTTATACTATTTCGTAATTATTAACAGTGGCTTACAAATAACTCAAAAGTTATGTCACTATAGTAATAACGCAAAAGTTGACATTCAGCTTGTGCCATGGAACAGTTAAAAATGATGACTACTGGTTTCCAGTGTAAATTTTATTTGTCCGCATAGTTCGAACACGTCGATGACCACAATAATAATAATGAAATGGATGCAGGTAAAATAACAATAATGAAAGAATAATAATAATAGTATACGAATAAGACTCGCTGTGTGCAAGTGAAGTGAAAGTGCATGCCACTGATAACAACGATTACAAGATGTACATAAATTAATAACGTCGAATACAAAATTAATTTTGATGATATTTTATAAGTCTCATTATTGTCTGTTATTTATCTATGTAGCTGTAGTGAGTGGCGATATGTAGCCTTGCATGATAAATTGTACTAACTCGGCTATCTTATTATCCGATGTTAGTGAGTTGCAGCAAGTTGCTCGCTTGATCAGACTATTCGTATCTCATCCGGCGAATCTATTCGCATCTATTGGAGTTTTCAACGAATCCAAGCTATTGCAGTCAACTTTACAGAGTTTCTTAACAGCTTCTTTGAGAGCGGATGTGCTCGGTGGAATCAGGTAGCGTCTCGTTATATTACTTTAATTGCAAAGGGTATCTGTATTTTATCCAAACACTAAATTTGTAGGCTAAGACTGTGTAAAAATACACTTTAGGCTTACACACCACCAGCCTATCACACATAACTAACATAAACTGATTAGTGTGGGGTGATTCTTTTTCTTAAAATCAGTTAAAAACATATCAACAATTAATAAATCTCACCTTTTTTTAGCTGGATGATAAGATGACTTGAAAACTATTATGAAATTTACTGTCAATGTCATATTTGAAAACGCAGTCACTCGCGGCACCCCGTGTCGATGTCCTTAATGAATTCGTTATGGATAGTGGATATTACTGCACTGCACTTTGAATGAAGATAAATAAAAAATATATATTGCATTTGAATATTTAAACTTGTTGAGACTGTCAAGTGAGTGACCGTAATTTAAGTAAGTGTTAAAGATGGATCTAAGCAATATCCGAGTTGCGAAGTTCACAGGAGGAGCGCAATATGCGCTGTGTGTTCCGCTGACGCTTAGGAAGTTCTGATATATGGAGAAATAAGTCCAGTTTTTACATAGCCATTCTAAATTCAAAGTCGACAGTGGTGCTATGTATCTGATGTCCGAGGTTATATTTTTAATTTATTGACATTATATATTAAATCGTATTACCCAACGCCGGGCAAGTTGCATTAATGACCGCCAAAAATAAATATTAAGTACAATAAACGATCTGTATCGATTATTATTGTTAGTTTTATTTTAAATCCATTGAAGTACTGTTTATTATACGGTAAAATCGATTAATGTAATTAATTGCGCTATAATAAGGCGCATTATCTCAGCGTAATTGAAGGACAGACCGTCTCGTACTTTATCCGCGAACTTTTTGCGATGTAACAGTATTCTTTATTAACGCGTCGTACCATTGTCTCTGGGGTGATAATTAATACAAGTCGGAGTTCAGTTCAGAATACTTGGCGTGTAAAGTTAGATTAAACGTTGCATAGGCATGTAGTGAGCGCACGTCATACGACTGTTGTTTGTTAACGGCGCATTGTATTGCAAATTCGATTGTGTTGAATATGTTTGGAAAAATGAGGATGTTTGGAAGTGTTATGATTTTTGCGATATATTTATGTCAGAGTTATTAAATTTAATCTTTAATTTTATTCTTTGATGATGTTTATATTTGTTGACCCAATCAGGTTACTTATTAGCTAGTAATTACTTCTGGTTTTTGTAACAACAATTTAACATTACCGTGTTTCCATTTTCTCGTATTAGTCTCAACCAGTGTGGAAGTGAGAATCGAGCCGCATCTTATAATATTATCATTAACGCAGAAGTTGTATAAAAATTATAAAGAAAATAACTCACTAGATCATCTGCTGTATTTTCACTGTCATATAAATCCAATATTATGCTATAGAAAATAAATCTTCGGACATTACACAAATACACCTCGTTTTTACAACGGGCCTCCAGTTTATTTTGAAACAAAAAGTTAAGCCCGCGAGATTCGTGTCTGCGGTAAATTAACAAAGTTCTCCACAGCAAACGGAACTGAACTCACAGAAATCAGACCTCGGGGAACGGTAATTAGTGATATTGGACGTTCCAATATTGAGGAGGGTCTTCTTCTGGTTTTCTGACGATTATCTCTGTTATCAATATTTTACACACTGTACAATTGTTGCACTCATTATAGCAGAATTTTGTTTTAACTAATCTAGTCTTATGCAAGAGAAGTTTTTCACACATCATTCGTCAAAGACGAAGTGTTTTACTTCAATCCAGAGACCTCTATCAAATGAGAGTCACCATCGAAACACCAGTGAGTTGTGTCGGACATCAAATTCGTTGATCACAAAATTTAAGGTTGTTCTCAATAAAATACAGACCTAGAATTCTGTTCCCGTTGCTAGTGTCCATTTAACATCAATAAAATCCCTGTAAAGTTCAATTCAACGGAGGAAGAAATTGGAGATGTACTCCTCCTTTATTAGATTGCAGTATTTGATATTGAATGTTTCATAGGTATTGAGTCGTCGCTGGAAAAATGTTGAAAGAGCACCGGACCTTATGGGTGG
The DNA here is from genome assembly GCA_003671415.1 of Megathymus violae. Taxonomy (NCBI): domain Eukaryota; kingdom Metazoa; phylum Arthropoda; class Insecta; order Lepidoptera; family Hesperiidae; genus Megathymus; species Megathymus violae. Next base: position 89,278 of record PDGT01000072.1, read on the forward strand.
TTAGAATCGTATATCAGAAAGCTGCGAGCTTAGTTTTAGAATTACCAATCCAGTATCAGCGTCTATTTAAATAGTCGATTAGTCAGTGAACACTAGTGTTTAACTGGAATTTGGCAAATACCATTCAGCCGGCGTGGTCGGTGGTGATTAGATCTTTAGAATATATATATTACTTAATACACTGTAATTATAATAGAACATGTAATTTGAAAGGTAAAAATACAATTTTAAATATAAAGCAGAGATTAATTAGTGAAATAAACTAGGTAGATTAATGGTGTTTATTATTACCTACCGTTATTATTTATTGCTTACCGTTTAAACAACATTTGTTATTAAAATTTACTAATGACATAAATAAATGCGTCATCTCAGCTTTTCTTATTGGTCTGTTTAAACCGAGCATATGCTAAACATCTCTATATAAATCTAGAATTTTTATTATGACATTAATGAATTATACTTTTAATTGGTATTCAAAAGCTGTTTTGTGATCAATGCATTGCGTTTCGAGTGCTTTATTTACTATATGTATTAGATACAAAACCGTCGTCTCCTACAGACTAAACTTTCTAAGAGATGTGGAACTTAGAAACAATTCGTATAGACTTGTATAAGCTTAGCAGCATTCACTCGCTCCATTTTGATTACTGAAGCGTTAACCAAGATGTTTATTTCGCTTATGCTAGAATCTTATTACAAGAAAGTTTTATTAAAACCCTTTGCTCCAATAGAACTTCTAATGAGATCATTTGATATGACTAAGGCCTATATCCTGGTATTTTCTCGTCTATATGCATAGAAGAAAATCTTCATCCAATTAAATGTTCGCTATTCGTGATTCGAGATTTTCAAGAACCAATTTTTTAGTTCTATACTTGCGCAATTCACTAGGAGGACGCAAGAAAGAAAGTAAAAGAAATTTAATCTTGTGCAAATGTTCTTTCCATTTCTGAAATAATCTTCAGTCAAATTTAACTCGACACTCAACGAAAATTGGAACAAAAATTAACGCAATTAATGTTTCAAATGTTTCTTTATCATTTCGTTTCCCATTAGTATTTTTTCGCTTCATAACACGGTCCGATTTTTTAATACTGTGCTTTTCTTTTTTATGTTAATGGAAAAGCAATTATTATAAGTAAATGTTGTTGAAAAGCACTTTCACCAGGATATTGATGGATTAGTTGATATGTCAGTATATTGCATTACCTCAAAAGGTTTTCAAGGTTATAAAAAACTTATAGTGTAGATATTACCTACCCAGTCCATACCACTTGATTTTTAGATATCTTGTTATAATTTGAGGAAATTCTATTTGAATCTTGAATCAAATCTTATACTTCCATTGAATTTTTTAAGGATCTAACATTAAATAACTAATACAATATATTGTAGATATGAGAGGTCAACTGTCATTAGACTGCATAGTTTTGATGATGCAGAGGCATTCCACCTCAACGATTGATTTGAAACTACTGATTACCACCAAGAATTTTGGCTGTCACGCTGATCGTTACGTTATGGTTTCTTATTTTATAGTCCTGATAGTCCTTTAGTTTTTCAATAGTCCACGTCTTAAGAGTTTCAATTTCTTCATTAACGTCAGACGCCAATATCTCGAAAACTAAAAGTATTCCAGTTAAATTTGTTTAACGTATCTGTCCTGGAGTGAAGCAGAATATCCTCAGATATCGTTGTAATATTAACATAGTATACCTGCGGACGTATGGAAAATTTTAAATGTGGACGGATACAAGAGGTAAAGTTTATTGTTCAATAAACTCTTAAACGAGGAGGCTATCCTTTCCGCTGGTGCCAATTTTTACGGGAATGGGGACGTCCAAGACTGCAATGGGTATGAAGGAAGAAATTTGATAGCGCATACGATGAAGATATGGGAGAAGGTAATAGAGAAGCGGCTACGGTTAGAAACTGAGGTCCCCCAACATCAATTTGGGTTTATGTCTGGAAGAGGGACAACAGATGCCATTTTTGTTATACGACAGTTGGTGGAAAAATACAGACGTGCTCATAAGAACATGCGCATGGTATTTGTTGACCTCGAAACGGCATACGATACGGTACCTCGGGAGGATCTGTGTGTGGACAATGAAAGAGAAAGGTGTGTCTGTGAAGTATGTGCAGTTGATTCTTGCCAAACCCCGGTCACGCGAGTGACATCTGCTGCTGCGCTAACGGACGATTTCAGAGTAGCAGTTGGCTTGCAACAGTAAGTAAGAAGTAGAAGGTTGGTATGGTTTGGGCATGTGATTAAATGCGGTGAATGGGGATTGAAAATGTAGCTTTACAATTTTTGCCGATTCAAGCTCAAATCAATATGCTGTCCGTGTAAGCTGTTTGCCTACTTAGTTGCCAAAATGGTTGTAAATTAAAATTTATTGCGTGAGAGATCCTTTATATTAAGTTAAAATGATAGTTGACTTTTATAAATACAGACGTAATGAAATCCTATTTGATAGCATTAGAGTAATTTTAATTTAGTTTTTGCATTTTTTTGCTCCAGACTTTTTCCGAAATTTGCACTTACTTAAAATTTATATTATAGTTTGAATGTTAGTTATGGGGATGTTATTTATGGATATGAAATTAAGGATCTGGATAGGGATATACGAAAATAATTTTACCGGTTTCAGTTACGGTTACGGATATGAAATTATTTCGGATTATCCTATTGTTTCGGATAATTTCAATTACAATTCAATAAAATATATAATGTATGTAATGAACAATAAATAAAATATAACAAGTTTGAATTTATTTCTAGGTATTCATTGGTATTATAATCATAGAAAAAAGGCCTTTAAAATTAAATAGCAAAAACGGGTTGAAAAATAGGGCGACGCGGCTAGTGTATCGGGTGGGTCGCCGTAAACCTGTCATAACATGTTGTAGTGACAATACTGCCCCTGTACGAAAGAATTCGAAACTATTTTATCCGATTCGGTTACGATTTCGGATATATGTTTATTGTGGACATCCAATAACTTCGGCTACGGTTACGGAGCTCCATAGCATCCCTGGCCTGTTAAACATGACAGAAACAAATTTTGAATGTAATTTTAATATACATACATTCAATGCCGTCTATTGTATTGGTATTTGCATGCCTTACCTACATACATGGTATTGCAACTACACGACATCTGTGTTGATTGAATTTTTGCATAATTGATGTTACTCGGTTCACTACTCATTACAGTTTAGAGTTCAGTTACAATACAAATTGTTACAATACTAATTTGTTACTTAGGAATGTAGTATTTACAATATAACTATCCCAATGTACGCATCTGTATACGTCACGACGACAATAATGAAACTTAATTTACGTTTGTTACCTTGATCCTTTCGGTAATTATTAGCGTCTTCATAATTAAATTGAACCGTAAGTTATGGAGTTTAAAAAGAGAGTGCGATTCGCGCACGAGGCGACTTGTCGACTTATCTGCCAAAGACTTGACGGGAATTTAATTACAGTCTGCCGGCCGCCTAAACGAAGTTTGACGCAAGCCACAATCGCAGGCGAGAATTCGTCAAGGCGGAGTCTTGGGTGCCTTTTCAAATTAGGGCACAATGATGTACATATGCATATTATCGTCTGTTCCGGTAATATTAAGTTCTCGGGTAAATTCATATAGAGCTCCTTAGAACAATTTTAAATATTCTGTTTATAAAATAATGGGTGGTTTAGTGTAACGAATACTTGAGAAATGCTTATCAAGCTTTATTATTAATTAAATACTTCAATAATATTCTCTTAACATTAAAAAAAAAACACTTGATATGTAAAATGATTTTGAATGACAATACTAATAATTATGCATTTTAAAAACTACATTCACCTATACACAACCATTTAGTGGATTTGTTAATAATTATATAATATATGAAGTCTATAATATAATTCTTTATTATATGATATTAATAATGTCTTATGGAACAGAACTGAACGGAAAAATTTCAATTGGGTACGTCCTGTACTTCCTTTTTTTAATAATCACAGGAGCGTAAAAAAATTCCGAGATAAAAGTATCCTATGTCCATTTCCAATTAATAATAGTTCCTGTATGCCAGATTTCGTCCAACTCCGTACTTTTGTTTTTGTGTAATTAAAATAAATATCCAAACATAAAATATTTTAGATTTATAGCATTAATAAGATTATACACATATAATTCCAAATAAGTACACTTGTAAACACGACTATATAAAATGAAGTGAGCTATATACTAAGTATTCAAATTCATTTCATAGCGCAATAGGCAAAAAATACTGTTGATGAAAAGCGGTCACCCTAGATGAATGTCATTAATCTAATACCGACTTGGCGTTAACAAGTTTAATTATTCAGGACCGAAAAGCTTTCTGAAAGCCCACGAAGTTTAATTTTATTATATTTGATAACGTAAACTTTCCTCCGGTGGTAGTGTAGCTGTGATTCAAAGTATTTTTTGTGTACCTACGTTGCAGCGAATTCATACAATTGTACGTTAAAATACTTAAGAATTCTGGCTATTTGACTTATTGAGATCGTTTTTCGATATACTAATACATAGTTGCTTCAAAGGAGTTTGGCCGCCTACTGTAGCTATTGACTGTTAACGAACATTATCTAAGGAGATCAAAATTATAAATCCAAACATTATACAATAATTATCCGTCGTTACGGCAATCCCGTAGCTAGGCTATATTTATATTACATTGCGATTCCCATTTTGAAACTCGATTCATTGGTCATTCAAACTGAACAGTAAAAAGTCTTCAATGTAACTTATACATATAACTCGTCACCGAGTGGCTTATATTATTTTTGATCGTTAGTCTACTAATACTCCACGTGTATTCAATATACCGCAGAGTATCAACAAGTACGGTCCTCGCACAGACGCAGGCAGGCACATCTCAACGGTACCCACTAATGATCGCAACATGACACAATGTGACCAAATGAGTTTACGTGGGGACCATTTTGTGTTGAATATGATCGCGTAGCAACTATTTTGTTGCAAAGATAGATCGGAGGCAGAGTTATTCACGTAGGGTTTTCAATGGAATTTCCCATTTGGCGCGGCGGAAGAGCACGACTTAATGATAGCGCACTACGCGACATTACACATCACGGTGTGATGAATAGTTTCTACTCGTATTTTCTGTTACATTGCAAGAGGTTAGTCTATCCATAAAAGTTATTTTTGTGCTATTGGTACTAGAATATTTTCTTAGACGGTCAATAATATTACATTTTTTAACACAAGAAAAAGCGTTGTCATTTCGTCCGCATTTGTCGGAAAATTAAACTCTTATCCGTGCGCATGTGAACGACCTCGGAATAACATGATTTCTTGAAACTAATCTCGAAAGTAACATGAATTCTACATGTATATACGTAGTTGAGAAATGTGATGCTCTAAAACTAAATTATAAATATACAACAGAAATGCAAACATAGCGAAACAAGTATAAACATGTTTTAATCGTAAACAGACCACATGTCGCCGAGTGCATTAGTAAGATTAGCTCGGGACGTGACGGGCCGCTGTTCAAACAATGGTCTCGTCGACATCTGTGACTGTACCCTATTTGACTAAGTTTTATTGTGGTCCGGCTGAACCGAGCCCCCGGTTCTATTGTTATCACGTACACAAACGGACGTTCGGAAACTGGTTCGTGAGAAAGAAAAAAAGTTAAGTTATGCCTACTTCTACGTATTATTAGAACTTGAGCCATATCGTAGATGTAAAATGAAAAATTCGACGTAATTTATGTTTAGCTGGACATGTGCCTCTTCCAACATTATCATTATGCTTAAGTACTGCACATGGTGCGTATGGTGGGTCCACAATTCACACAACTGCAGCGATTGAAATTGTTGCACTAAACTGATTGTAGGTTATTTTTAACGGACAGCAAAACCACTTACGACAGTGAGCTACGAATACGTATCGATCGGGGAAAAGAATTCATTTTTAAATTATTTGCACGAAGTCGTCCCTCGTCCGCTCGTCGGAGTACTTCGATTGGTCGGAAGACTTCCCACGAGGGTTAATGGGTAGTTCACACTGATAATATTAACGGTCTGTTTAATTAATGAATAATTGCAATTTTGAATGAACTTAGCACCATGTAAAATTGCACATGTAGCTAACCGATGGAACTAAATGATTTTAATCTAATTTAACACGTACTAATTCACATCTTTATTTAACAAGTAATATAATTTGAATACCAATTTATATATATTCGATGTTTCGTCGAAACAACAAACAGCTCATAATAATAATCCCACCACGCACACCGCCCCGTACCCCATAATGGTGCTGTTTATTTTAATCTGTTCGAAGGTTTGTTTTAATTTATTAATGAATATTCACACCAGGCCCCAAAATAAATTAAACAATTCACTGACTTGTTTTAATTTGCTATTTAAATGTATCCATTACAATTAATGATGCTCTTCTCAGGTTTCATGAGTTTTGACGAGTTTTAATTATGAAAGCCTCTTAATAATATTGCTAAATAATATTGTTGATAGTTGAATGAATTAACTAATTTGGATGTAATCAAATATATAATAGTTATTTATGCAACTGTTGTATAATAAGGGGTATTAAAACACGAATGTGTGTTTACACGAATGTGATAATAATATCACATGAGTATTTTAATACCTAATTATCAACAGTTGTATACAAGACTTCATCTACTCCCATGCTTTAAATCCTCTATAAAAGATTCTGAAACAGTTAGCTTACTGCCAACATTAAAACAGCCAGTCTTAGTAACCTAATATAGTAATATCATCCATTACTGAGTATATGCAAATAAACTAAGTGTTAATGAAAGAATTATTTATTGTAGTAGTAATTAACATTTTATATAGTAACACATTTTTGTAACACTTTTGCTAATTTTTTTGTAAACAAAACAATAAAAATATCGAACAAAAATGGCGGGGATTCGAATAACCTACTTTTTTTACGGCGCTACAATGTTTTTTTGGAATTCATACAGATATTCTTTTTTTTTGAAATTCATACAGATACCACACATCGAGCAGTAAGAATGTGGCTGTCTGTTGAGTAAACCCTTTGCACAGAAGGGAACGAAAAGAAACAAAGGAGTGTTATAATTAAATTCAGTACAACATTATATCATCCGTTTGGATGATATTATGGTTGTTATGTCATTGCGTGTTTTAATGTTGGCAGTAAGCTAACTGTTTCAGAATCTTTTATAGAGGATTTAAAGCATGGGAGTAGATAAATAGAGTTAAAGTTAACGAAGCATAACATTTATACTAATAAATAAAATTTTAGTGTCTGTTTGTAATATTAAAATAACCGCTTTTTACTACATGCATATGAATATATATATGGTACATATACCAAAATATCATTTTTTACAATTTTTGTCTGTCTGTTTGTTCCGGCTAATCTCTGAAACGGCTGGACCGATTTTGACGGGACTTTCACTGGCAGGTAGCTGAGGTAATAAGAAATAACTTAGGCTACTTTTATTTCTACTAAATAACTTTTTTGTTAAATTCCCCGCGGACGAAGTCGCGGGCACTGCTTGTGTACAATATAGTCGTACACTGTTATAAATTGTAATCATGAGTGTGAAATCATTGTTCTCGATGATAAGAACTTTACACAACGAACGGTTCCGGGTTTGAGTCCCGATCAAGGTTCGTTAATTCTTGGTTCCCTCTTATAGGTTGTTTGCCGTATCATTTGTGTGTTGATCCCACGCGTAACACCTACAGGTTTCCCTGTTGCACAGATGAAAGTATGTATGTGAGTGTACATTTTGATATACAACCATTGTGATAAGTTTCATATATGACTTACTACTTATGATGTGCGATTCTTTACATGGAGAATGAGGCTTTTGTAAGTGAGTGCGTTGAACGTTTTATACTTCATCACCACTTACCATCAGGTGGGATTGTTGTTGAGCATTAACTTATTTTATGTAAGAAAAAATCCTTGTTTGATATTGGTTAATGTCCAATTAGGTGCCTGTGGATTAAAGTGTCTATCATTAATATCAGACCTTACTATTTCTGCCATCGATGATAGATAGAATATTGTTATACCAGTATTTATTATATATATGAAAATTAATATAATTTTCATATATTGAGGCATCTGCGAAAGTTTAACAGCGAATCAGTGAGCATTAAAGGGAATATCATGTTTCGGAAGTGTGCGCCGCGAGCGGAACGCATGATCGTTTTGAAAAATTAGTCTTACGCATAGCCATAATTGAAAATAAGGCCTTACTAAAAAGATGGGAGGGAATTAACAAACGAGACAACGGTCTACTACAAAAAATTAATGATCGTCAGAAAAGAACACTTATTCGCGGAATCTTCGCGTGATAAATGTGATTGATGAAACATTAATAAGTAAATGTTCACACATTCAAACCTCCGCACTAGGATACAGTGTGTACAAGTGATACCTCACAAACAACCCGAGATTAAACATTTGTATGCCACATCAATTTTCATCAACCTGTAAAATTAAACAAACACGTTTCAACCAAGTGCGTTCCGGCTTACTTGTAAAGATATCCATTAATATTAATATTTGTTTACCACTTAATTTTTACGCATTAACAAGTTTTCATGCTTCGTTGTACCGATACTCGGCGGCTACCAGGTTATGTATGTACAACTATGTTTAACTAAAGGTATATAACGGCTCACCCATGTCATCGCGTAGTTGGATTCGTCCGACTGATTTCGGACCTATCTTAGCTCCCTGCTCAGGAGCCGTCAGCGGCGAGAGCGCAGATAGGTCCGAAGTTAGACGGGCGATTTTGACAAAACGACAACGGCTCACCGTTAAATACTTTTAGTTGTGTGTTCAAACACTCGCGAATCTTTATGTATATCTAGGTTGTCCAAAAACTTTATGATAATCAGATCATCGATCAGCTGGTCTGTCGAGGTTTTAATATTACAAGAATACAAGTGTTCGTTGTGTTTGCCGAAATTCGACATTAATCATTAAATAACGTTATGTTACCGATTTTTTTATGGATACCACAAAAGGTCGTTAACAGCTACCGAACAAAAAAAAGAGAATTCCTTCGACACACTGAGGCAACAAGGGAGTACACAATTTTCGCTTCACGTATTAAGTTATAGATTGGAATATTTCAATTTTGTATTATTTTTTAATAACCATTAAAATTGAGTTCGATCGAGACGGACGCAGTGTTGTACTATACCTATTGATTTACTCACGAAAGGGCCTATTCCAGTAATCGTACGCGTTTTATTTCAAGAAGTACGTCTGTAGTGCGAATAATAGGCCACAAATTCGTTGATCGTTTGCCGCTTAATCGGTCGCAGGTCGATAAGATGGCCAATATTCTTCAGGCTTATTGGTTAAGTGTTCACTTGATCACTGTGTATCGCTTGATTTTCTCTCTCGGAATGGATTCTGTACTTAATGTATACAAAACGGCTATTAGGTCTCTGTTGTGAAGTATCGAAGCCGTAGAGGTTTCTGTACTCAATATAATTGTATTAAATGTGTACTGCTTTTTGTCTTGTTCAATATTCTCTATACCTAATCTGTTTTATATAAATAGACAATCCATCCAGTCAATGAAAATAGGCTATAATTATGCGGTCAATGCGAAGAGAATAGTCGATAAGTATGTAGTCCGAGCTGTTAATATACATAAAGTCAACAAGTATATACTAAATATAATTAAAGTACACAAATTTTATGCATTATACACGTGGAATATAGTTTATAAACATGTTTGTACGTACAGTGTATCGCTCCAGCTGATGGAGCTTAACCGTTTTGATAATGATGCCAAAAAAATAATATTTTGCCTTTACATCGATAACAAAGCCAATCAACATAAAAATTTAGAAAACGAATATTGAACGTAATAAATAATGACCTCATTATTCTTTTATTGTTAATTACCTACCGTTATTCGTTACTCCAAGCTCGGGGGTACTTGTAGGGTCATCTCGTGGCTGCTACGTCAAAAAATTCAAAAATACGTATCGTACAGGTACCATTGTGTACAGTTAACAACACTGTTTCTATAAAAGGAATGATCCAGTTAATATTTAAATGTATCTAAAGGTACACATGTTCAATCCAATACAGGCTCCGCGTCTATGAGACCATTGTTCAAACCGCTCAGCACATACATCATATCAACTGAGGCTATAATACATAAAAAAAAGATTAAATTCGTTTATTACGTGAATTTGTATGTAGAAATGCCGACGTCTTAGATATGTCCGAAATAAATAAAGTTGCCGAGTTCCAATGGTACTTGGTATTGAATTTGATTTACCCAAAAGTTTGTTGAAATCGGATTTCAAATATATTCGAGATGTGTATTGCGGTAGAGTTATAAATAAGTTAGACACAATATGGCAAGTGCTTAAACTTCTCGATCTTCCCTTTTCATTTAATTTATTTTCACTTTCACTTATATCTTGAAGAGTGAATCCGTAAATGACTTACCAGGGGAATACTCGTAGCCATAGATGAATTTATGTAGTATATCTTCATTAATGTAAGAGTTCTTCATGTTATGAATGAATGAAAACAATTTTACTCACTCTGTCAAATTGATGTCATTTTTAATCTGTCAAATTCAACTTTGCAGCAACAAAGTCTTTCATATAATCGGCATCGTCCTCATCATTATCATAATATTACATCAATCACTGCTGGAAATAGATATCTTCCGGGGTACTTAATTTAAGGCCTTAATATTCCCCATATAAAATTATTATCCGGAATTTGAACTAGCTTTGTATTGCCTTGACTTATTTCTATGTATGTACACAATTACAAATGTAGGTATGTATACATATAATGGGATCCTTTAGTGTATAATTTTCATCGACATCATTAGGAATGAATTACAATACAACAATTTCATAGACGAGCATCGTTAGTGTACAGACTTAATAGGATATGGATATCGGTGAGCTATCCGTCTGGTGTTGCCAGCGGGTTGTAAGCGGGTTGTAACATTGTCCATGTTATTTGTGTCCGTCCCGGCTGGAAAATGAACCCGGGACGGCTTGTACGTCGGGTCATTGCCAAATGTCTGTAGAGTCGTCCAATTGTACAATGCATAGGTACAGATGGTACCAGTTTCAGTAGAACACTGATGTAGGCCGTTCCCGGTGATAAATTTCGTCACAACTGGAGATCCATTGTGAAGAGTACCAGTACAAGATTACAACAACTTCCAGAATTCCATTTATTAAGTGCCGTAGATCTTCTGTAATAAGCGCAACTATAATATTTCCCTTTTTAATTTGCACAAACAATCAAGTTATAAAGCCATGTTTAATATAAATTTCATAAAAGGTATATTTACCACTTAGAATTGCCAGTGTCGCGCATTATCCGGAACGTATTTCGTGAGATAGCATTATCAGAAGTTGGCATACAGGTTCATTTGAGCAAATGATCGGTAAGCGTCAGCTTCGCCGTTAAACCTTGGCTCGATTCCACCCGCATCTGTAATAAGCACCGCGAGGATTGCTGGTGTAAAATTCTCTTTACTTATTTTAATACTATGTAGAGTAGACCCATTACAAATTATAAATGAATCAACGAAATAAAATTTATTTAAAGTTGGTTTTTACAGATACTTTACAAAAGTCACCCTACGCTTCCGGATCACTTTTACTTCTGGTGCAACTATTATTGATAGTTTACAATATTTTTCTTACTCCCTATATTTACCTGCTGATATTAAGGGTCCAATACAGATTAAACATCTGTCTAAACAGTTTTTATTGTCATATTTGAAGTCTGTCAAACTTGTATTAATTCTCTTTGTGGAGTTGAACATACATCGGAACTGCTTGTTGCAGTTGCAACAGCTTGCTGCAGGATTACTTCGAAACAAAACAGGATTCAATTCGTTTCAGTCGTGATGGGCATACTACCACCCGTTAATTCATCAAGAGATTGCTCCTAACAACGTTTTATTTACGTCGTAAATCTTGAGTGATAAGATTTGTTTTGCGTCATCGATCGGATAACTGCACTGTAATTTAAAGCCAGCTATGTAAACAACGTCAAACGTTACAATGCTGTTTGAGGTTAGTTACAAGTTAACTAACCACTGTTGTTCTGCATGCCCAATTTCTTCGGTAATAATAAAATGTAGGTTTATTTTAAAAAATTCTGACGTACCTCACACGCAAACCAGTCGCACTCAATTACAAAAAAACTACAAAAAACTCCACTCGCTGCCAACCGAATAAAAATACTCGGTTTGGTATTTAAAAACGTCTCGCCACACTAACAGTATCAGAGCGCTAAATCAGCGACACATTTGTTTATGAACGGTATTACGAATTAAATCTCAACACGGCAGATTTTTTTTTTTGCAACAACTTCAAGCAAACAAACGAACGCCATCTGTATGTAAATTCGTTAACTAGGTAAGTTCACGAATGGAGGAATGTTAATCAGTAAACACAATGATTAATTAAAGCCTGCAGTAGGCGGTATCATTGTTATTTTAATTAGTACCCGGTATTCATATTCAAACATCTCGGTGAACGCGGTGATCCGACGGAGTGGCGCAACGTCTTAGACGGGGGTCTTAGTAGACTGTTAATAGACGTGTTCTTTATTCAAATAAACATTTATTGTCTATGGATGTAGCAGACAAATCTAATTAAGCGAATCCGGAGGGATTCCGTTGCGAAAAGTGTCTTGTGCAAGTGACAAACGATGACGGTGTCTTCGGTGATATGAATGTGATGCTTATACTAAAACGGAACCTCGCGTTTGTTAAGTGTTGACGGCATCAAAATTGTTCGGCGCGATACGACAACTTGTTTCACTTCAATTGTATTAGTTGGTCTAGAATGTTCGATATATCAGATATTTATTTTGAAAAAAGTTGCACAATAGAAATGTTTAATGGCTTATTGGCCTACAGCAGACACTAGATTTGAAAGACTTGTAGCATATGTGTTTCAATACATGAGGGAATTTAGAATTTGGTTTTAGTGAATAATTATTCACCTTCCATTCTAAATGCCTCCGCTAGTTATAACCTCCTCTGTTATAACTGATTTTATCTCTCGACCGTAATAAAGCGAATAAGTTTAGTATGTTTCAACTGTCAATCGTGATTAGAATTTTATGAATAAAGATATGTCGGTGTAGCTTGTACACTTTGTTTTTCAGTAATGTATCAAACCGACAAGCAGTTGACGCACAGTTAAATCGCTGCCGTGAATTTTTTTTGAGTTAAATTATTTGTAAATTATTTTTAATTCCTCTAATGAATGCAGTCGTTGAAAGAAGCTAGTCATATAAAGAAAATTTCGCCTATGTTTCCCAGTAGAGTACCCTTAGAATTATTCGTATGAAAGTTCATAGAGGCTTGGCTACCAGCTTTCAGTTTTTATCGGAGTTAAAATTCAGGCTTAATTTAACTAATAAACTTTCAGTTTCGTTTGATTTTGAGCAGCCTTATTATATTCGTAAATATAGGCTACCTATATCGTATATTGGCTAAATTGAGACTTGACCTGCCATTATTATCATCACAATCCGTTTTTTTGTCTACGTAATATTTATAAGATTTCAACAGAGCAATTCTCGAGTTCAAAAATTCGTGTGAATACATACATGTTTCCCTTGTGAATTGCATAAATGTCTCATCTCAGAGCAACTTTAAAAGTTCCAACAATTTTTCCGCTGGAAAATTGAAATAGTTTAAGTGTTAATACCTATTATTTAGTATAAACATCAAAAATAAAAAAAAACCTGTTTTGATTTCTATAATCAGAGTAGACTTAACATAATCGTTTGCATAAATATGTTGTAGCAAAGTATCCTTGACACAGTATTACATGAGTAAAAGTTTTGTTAAGTATTATCTATTTTTTACATTGCTTTGGGAGTTGGTACTTCTCGAGTTATATTCGTAAATATTGACATAGCCTAACGGTACAAATTATTTGTACAAGGTCCAATATAAACATTACATAGTTTGTTCTGCGCGTTAATTTGTTTCACGCTAATGGGTAGTGTAAACTCAGGGATAGCTAAACTGAAGGTTCAAGTAAATAATTTATCCCTTTGAGGGAAGAAGACAAAACAAAATCTTCACCGTCTACTGTACATCGTCTACACGATAAAATTTACGTATTCCTGTCATATATTGTAGAATTCAGATTCTTGTTTTGTGTGCAAATGTAGATACATTTTATGTGTTTACCTAACTACGGTATGATTGAATTAACTTTTGTAGTTAATTTAACTACTATTTAATTCCTTTTGTATGTCTTGAAAACTACAAAATCGTAATATATGCAATATATGTAGGTACATACTATTAGAGCTCGGATAGCTCCGAAACGAATCGGGCGAATTCGGCTAAACAGTAACGCGAGTAAGCCGTTATATACCAACAGTTTTATCAACTAATCTTAATTAATCTAAGTCTTTATCATTAACGGGTGCTGTTGATGTTACATCATGAGTTCAGCAGTATGAAATTATGATTCCTAGAGGTAAATAATTTAATGGTGGCTTAGCAGTAACCGGAACAAAAGCAAACTACTCAAAACACGGTTGGATTATTCTTATCCATTTTTTGTTTCCAAACACATCATCAGACCTTGAGATGATCATTGATGGAGTGATTTTGTCATAATAAAATGTTACCAGATGCAGCAACTATCTATACATTTGTCACAAAAAATATATTTATCGCCTGTAATATATCTGTGGATAAGTTCTACTCTTTATCTTCAGAACCCATCATCAGGTTCTTCCCACTTTATAACTACGAGCTGTCCTCTATAAAAAAATAATCAAAATTTGTTCATAAACATTGAAGTTGTGACTGTACATACATGCAAATGATACATACACACGAAAATAGAACCGCCTTTTTTTTTAGTCTTTTATAAAGACAACATGATTATGTAGTAGTGTACAGGACTTAATTCTTGCCCTAGTACTGAACGTATATGTACAGGTTGTGTTATAAAACAGTGTAGATCTACGCAATAGCAGGAGAGAATGAAAAGTAATTAATATTACTAACATACAATTGGAGGCGATAATGCTACATATGAGTACCATCATTGATGCAATTCAAATTATTATTATTATTATTATTATTTGCTCATTCAAAACGCCGTCGGCCCACAGGTGACTCGATAACCGTTACAGACACGAATACAATATCACGTTTCACAATATCGATACCCGGTATCGCCGGTCAACGTAAACGTGATGTGTCGGGCGAAGGTGTTTCGTATTCACTGCGAGCAAATCCCGGGGGGATGTCGAGCACCGTTTAATATAATGTAAGTAGTATCTAAGAATTAAATAAATGTATAAGTGCGTTCTGTAACTGTGAGTAGGAAAAAAAACTCTTCGGGAGTTTCTTGCCGCCGTTGAAGCGATGTCGTAGTTTGCCGTTCGAAAAGTGTTTGTAAAAACCAACTTCGAATAAAATATCAATTCATTTCATTTCATTTCATATAAGAAGAATATTAAAGAAAAAAAAAACTAAAAACAAAAAAAAAAATGGATGAAAATAACGCTCATCGTTTACGGTGATGATATTGTATTTATAAATATCAATACTAATAATAAAATTCTAACTGATCGGTTTCTGTACATGATTGATATATGAGAAAAAACAATATTAACGCAATAGAATACAAAACAATAGTTGTTACATTTTTTGTCTGTTTGTGCATTTGTTCCCGATAATCAGAGAAACGGCTTAACCGATTTCGTTCTGGTTTTCACTAATGTATTTCATTAAGTGTCACTTAATACTTACAGTAAATTTCATAGCAATCCGTCCATAAATTAAAAAAGTTATTAATTAATTTAAAATAATGTAAGGCGTAGTTTTCCTGATGCGAAGCGAGGCCAGTTTGCTAGTTTGAAATAAAACTATAAAAGCTTACTACGGAGGGTAAAATTGTAAATATTATTGTTATCACAATAAATCTGTTTTCCCAATAAACATATTATGTTATCACAAACTAAAAACTCTGTAAAAAGATTTAGGTAAAATTATGGTTGCAATTTTAAAAATGTTGCTAGATTTCCCACACTGATATACTTGTAAATTACATTTATAATTTTTAGTAAACAAAAACTTGTAATATTATCGTAAAGTTATCGGTATTATCGGTGGTATCGATTTAGATGTGCTTCTCATGTCTTGACACTCGGAAGATTATGTTAATGACAACGATTTAAATGTTTGGTGACAATATCAAATAGTAATGTTTCTTTTGTGATCAAAACGAGTAATATTTTTAGCGAGTCTAGGGTCCTGTTTGAAGATGGTCTATAATACGTTGTTATACTGAGGGCTGTGTAATGGAATAGAACGATTGAGATACGATACGAGTTATGCGAAAACAAATGTGACAAGGGACGTGGTTCTCAGTTACTCAGAGAGTAGGGTGTGGCCTTACAGAAATAAAGTTCTAATGAATCTCAACTCGTTATGCAAACTTTTCATTCAGGTGTGTAGTTCCTCAATGGATTGAAAGTATAATTTGTATCTCTGGGAAGTATCGTTGTTCGGCCTAGTCAGCCACCGCTCAAATCTAAGCACAACATTGCTCGACATTATTACATGCTGCATTTCACGGCAATATTTTATGATAATATCACCATATCACACTTGTTTAGATCACATCACATTTTTGTATTTTCATGTAGGTATAATCCACACATGGTATCAGGGGTGGTATTCGCTTTTGTACGACGTCGCCTACGGCGTGTCGGGTGAACTTCGTCTATTAGTAGAACCGAGAGCCTGCCACTTTGTTGCGAAATGTGCTATTAGCAAAAGATAGTGGATATATGTCGTAACTACACCAATTTCTTACTATCTTAGGTAATAAACACCTTCGAATTGGTTAAGAATACTCTGCTAAAATATGCTACTAACAAAAGTGCCACTGAAAGATTATTCTATGATTCTAATTTGATGGCTCTAACTGGCGCTTTGTCTATAAGATAATAATTATTTAAAAACTAAATTCTTATGCACTAACCTTTTGCACACATATCGTTGTAAACGAAATATTTTAAACGTTCATAACCAGACAATAGATAATTATCAGTTACAAAAAAATATATAAGTCGGTGCCTGTTCTCAGTATTTAAAATATTCAGTAGTAATTTATCAATTTTCAGATAATTTTATTTATGTATGTATGCTATGAAAAAATCCTTCAAAAATGTCGAGATTATTCTGCCATAAGTTTGCCAATCCCGGTTCGCATAAGTTTCGGTAGGCCGCTTACAATGCCATTTACAATTGTTTCAGCACTGAGCACGTTTTCCCGTAATACGAATATGTTGTTTCGCGCATTAATTCCTCTAAAACTGAACATTCAAGCTGCGCACATAAATTAAAAACTGCCGAGATTGTTCCTAGGTGCTGGTACGTGTTCGTAAGTTCCGCGACGAGGCGACTCCATTTGATTTAGTGTCAGTAGTTGCTACGTGCGCTTGTTAATTTAGTATCAGATTTGAACAAACAGGCAGTAGTTACTTTACGACGAGGCTTCATTATTATACGTGACTCGTAGGGTTTTGTATCACAAGGTGTCTTCTTTGTGTCTTTCTATTATATTTTCTATAGTTTACAAAATAGGAATGAGATTAAACAAATGTTTCAAAAACATGATTACCATACGTAACAAGGAATTGAATGTTTCTTTACATACTACTATTGAATAGAAAGTATTTCTGCATATAGCTATAAACGTACAATTCAGGTATCAGTAAAAAAACGCAGAATTAAGTGAACTTACGGTCTGAAAAAAATGTCAAAAGTGATTGGGTTCAAAGAACCTACTATCGATCAAATTGGCACTACTTAAGGAAGGATTACATTCAGCACTGGATTGGACGGATGGAATGCTAACGTTCTTAATTGCAAGTCAGTTTGGTAATACAGTAATGTTGAAATATTTCATTGCGTAAGATCACATCTCACACGTAAATCAACAAAACATACAATCCATTACACAATGATAAACAGACGCAGGAAAAAGTTCGCAATCAATTTGATTTGTTGTTTTTCATCACATGCGCGAATAGCAAAAAGCATTTGGTACAGTCGCGGGAATAAACAATCGTCCCTTAGTCAGTAAAAAGTGACACGGGCAATACAAGCGGACCCGAGCGCACTATAATTGAATTACAGGTACAGTTTTTGCTCCTTCTGCTACATAGCTCTTAATGTATTTTGGACCTTGTAAGATTGTACGAAGCGCTCATAGCCTTGAAGCCTGTCAGCGTGTCAGTTGCACGTGATCGAGCGGGTTAAACAACTTTTGGTGCGATTCATAGTTGGAGAGGTAACCGATAGTGGCAAAATTTTATCTCATACTGATCCTTTGGCTTAAAACAGACTGCTATGAAATACGGTAACGTTTGAGCTATGAAATACGGTAACGTTTGATTCAGTTCGCGCACAGCGCAATGCATGGAGTAGTGCTAGTTTATACTATAAAATAGTACAGTATACACCTGCTAGATATTGTGACAACATTCAGCCATAAGAATGACTAGATTGCAAAGGGAATTGAGCGACTATGTAATAGGTCTGTTTCAGCAAAAGATGTCAGGGTAACGGATTGATTTAAAAAATATATATATTCTACCGTTAAGATATAAAATTGACTATTGCGTATTTACACTTAATAAGTAAACGAATTAATATCTATTAAATACTTGGAGCGATCATATTTGTTTGGGTGTAGTGATACTGAATTACAAAGTACTTCCATGACCACGAGAGATGCGTGGTGAGCACATGTCTTTAGCTTCTGGAAAAATAGCTGCAGAGGGATGCTGTAGTGTTATTATTATTAATACTCCACACTTCACTATATGAACGAGTCTTGTTGGTAAGGTATCGTTTCTTACGTAAACTTAAAGAGTTACATGCCTGTGAATCGATTCCCAGTGGCAGCCGTCCGCAACTTCGCCCGGGGTCAGTGGAGTGGAGCGCGGAGCATGATGGGTTAGCTCCACTTAATTATAATTTTATTGTTCGCCCACCACCACGGATTTCAATGGATTTATTGTGGCCATAACGTTGGCGTTTGGGTAAAAAGTATAATAATGTAATTTAACGTCGTAACTTTTAACTGTTGCTCGCATAAATTAAAAGTTACCGCGCTTGTAATGTTTCGGTGACTGGCTCATTTTATTTAGAGGTTCAAATCTCACAACAAAAAGTGGGCGATTGCTTTAAGAGTTACGATATTAAATAAAAAGTTTGTAAATAATAATAAGTTTTATGTAGGTACACAAACTATATTAATATTATCAATAATTGTTTTATATTAATCAAATTACATTTGACAAGTTCATTATCGAGGCAAGATGCAATAATATAGCATACCCACAGTCTAACTCAGATAACTCTAAAACGACTCGATCTCTTATCGAAACCACTAAGTCTACATTCAACGCTTCCAAGTATTGATAATTGTAAACTAATGAATTCAACCATCAACTCACGGTATTTCTCAAATCTGTTTCAAATCTGGTAACCACGACTGCGTTAGTCGTATCAATGCTCTGACTTTCTTTCAATCTGCATTGCTGCTACTGCAAGTAAAAAAATATGGTTGAGAAGCTGTTTCACATGAAAGTCAACAAAATCAAAATCAAAAAAAAGATACCTTAAAGGTCTCCAAAGTTCTGCTTGCAATGTCTATTATATGATCAATGATTTGATTGATCGGGAAATGTGTTAATCATTACCTACTTGATGGCCAAATATGTATGTATTACGGAAATTACTTCCGTATTAATAAATAGTAATGACTTAGTTTTTGGTATTATTGGTTTTTGATTGATTTTATGTAGAACATTGAAAGAGCTTAACGCATGAAAAAGAATATTAATTTATACGTATGTAGTTATTAAGTGGCATAATGATGAAGTTATCAGAAAATGGACATCTTAAATATACAGTTAATATTTGCGTGGTATAATATTACGGTATGAATTTGACAGATGTCAAATTTTTCACTTATAACCTATTTATTATACACATATGTACGCAACTAAAACAAACGCAAAAACATTAAGACGAAATCTGCTAGCCTCGCAAAAATATCTTGGATCATTTAGCCTCATGTTTCGCTGCATTTCCCCAGCTCCCGGCCGGATATTGAATTTTCATACAGATCGTTTGTTATTGCGAGACCGTTTTTATTTGTCGGACGTTTCAACCGTTGCGTTTGTTGACAGGAAATTAATGCATCTACAGATTCAATTTGTATTAACGAGCGGAGAGGCACATCTATTTGCCTCGACTTTAATTTGCAATCTAGCCGTATGTAATGATGAAAGGTATTTATTATGTTTCGTTGTTATTAAAACGATGTATATAATATATAACAGTATTTTTTATTTGGCGTTGTTTTCAATTCGATTTGAACTGGACGTGCAATAGATAGACAGATTCAAACGAATTTCATGGATATTATTAAAGAATTTTAAAAATAATATGAATGCATGAATAAAAACAGGTAATGGAATTATTTAAATCTAATACGGTTTATTTCAGTAGAACATTTCTAATGTAGGTCAAATTTCAATTATGGCAAACAATTTGCTTGAGCTTCTAAACAATACTATGTAAAAAAAGTCTTGGCTTATTGTCTTAACATATAACAAAAGCAAATAACTTATATATTTGCAGTATTAATTATTTCACACACACACACACACTTTGCTTCTAAGTACATATGTTTTTCATTTTCTATGACGCAGGGAATCCTAATGTGGAGGCTAGTGACCTAAAATTATTTAATCAATGGTATAAAATATGTTATTTTTATTAAAAAAAAGGACAAAACCATTTCTGTAACAACAAAAGCACACGTTACAAATATTATTTTAGGATTAATTTAAAGGAACATTTACAATCTAAATTTTGGTAGAACGCCGTAACATAAATTACCCCGACGTACTTGTGAAATATTTTACATAGAATGCCGTTTGAAACATTAATCAAAGTAATCATGGCAATGTTCATCGCAGCACGTAACGCGTTAACGCATCAGCTTCTGACATGTGTGTTTACACACGCAACGAGCGCAGCGCAGCGCCGATTCACCGTCGAAGTGTTGTTTCAGAAGAACGAGCTGACGGCGTAAATTATGTTTTTATTCGTTAGTATATAATTGATGTCAACCAGTTCTGTCGCAGTCCTCAAGAGTACCGATGCACCTGTCACGGACCTCGAATAGGATTGTTGTTCGATTTGCGGTCTGTCACCGATCACATACGAGTATAACCAGATGGACACTGCATCGCCCGTTTGCCACGAGTCCCAACAAGTCCGAATCGTTCGCAGCTCACATCGGCTCGACGTTGTCGTGATAAAAAAATTAAACGAGGTTTTGGTAACGATTTGTGTAATTTTCGGTAAATCGAACAATCCCGATAAAACCTACTCTTGACGCGTGTCATCGCTTATTTCCCGCGCGCTAACGTAAATCTCCGGATTACCGCCGGCGGTGATATTTGCCGCGCCGTCGAATTACGTGTGCCGTCTATCAATGTGTCATGTACATATCCATCCAGTGATGGATTGACGTGTGAGTTGGATACCCGCAGGTTTTAGACTGTTTGGTACGGCTGCAACTGTTCAATAACTCATCGGAGGGCGCGGCTCTACGTTAGGAGTATGGACGTCTGGAGCGTATTTTACCATGTTACTCCAGGGTTGATTATTGGTGTGGTTTGCTGGCAATCCGAAGATGAGGTAGGTCTTGTTGCTCTGAGGACATTTTTCATAGATTAAAACTACACAAATCCTATTATTAGCTCCATAACGCTATCACTTTGTCCGCTATTAACCATACATTGAGAAATCCAAACCGTTTATCGATTCTCAAAACAACATATATAAAAAAAAATTATTACTCGTGTTTCTAATTGTAAATACACCTTGTTTTTGTATCGTGACATTACATGAACTGTATAAAACGTCAAAAAATAAACTTATAATACCAAGTGAAAAACATTCTGTAAATTCTAATCTTGTCGAATAAGTTTAACGGCGATACATCCCGTTGGGGTGTACGACGAATCATCCAAAATGCCAGTGAGTACACTTAAAAATAGAGCCCGAGGGACGTCGGCGTCGGCGTCGGTGCGAGTTCGCAAATAAGGTCGTTAGTTAGTTAATTAAGTTCGGGACGTGATTAAACGTTTTCGAGTGCGCCATGATAGATGGCTGTATTGCGGACGTCTCTTAATCTGTATCTCCCTCTCGTTCCTCCCAGTGCTACCTATAATAACACCTAAATTAAAATAAATATACGCTTGTCCAAAACCCGACTATAAATATACAGTATGACGATCCCATAGCCCAGTTGGTAGTGACCCTGTCTGCCGAGCGAGAGGTCCCGGGTTCGATTTCCGGCCGAGGCAGATATTTATGTGACAGATGAATGTTTGTTCTCGGGTCATGGGTGTTTGTACTATCATATTGGTGCATGTCCATGCCACCCGCAACACAGGGAATCCTAGTGTCGGGGTGCAAGTGTGTAAACGTTTGTTTTTTTATTAGTATTATACGTTCAGTCAAATAACATACCATAACATGCCTAGCCGGGACATTTCTGTTACATGTATGTATGTATAATATTCAAATTGAAACTGACTGAAAAACTAGCCAAATGTAAATGTTTGAACATTGCTCTCTCCACGGAAGGAAGTAAAGTGCGTAGGGTATGCCAATTTAATTATCACTTACCCACTTCGGTGACGTGTTCGGAGAACTGCGCACCTGCAAGTTCCTAATGGCCTCACCCCGCTCTTCGTGAAACCGGAGTGAACAGTGGGACAATTATTAGGTGTCACGATGACAATAATGATCATAATGATAGCGGTGAAGATGATGATGATAAAGTAGTAGTTTGCCATCGTTGCACACACATGGTGATAAGGTTTACATTGATCGGTGTTCCGTAGTTCTGACTGTCACAGACGTCAACGCGGA
Source organism: Megathymus violae (assembly GCA_003671415.1). Classification (NCBI taxonomy): domain Eukaryota; kingdom Metazoa; phylum Arthropoda; class Insecta; order Lepidoptera; family Hesperiidae; genus Megathymus; species Megathymus violae. The sequence continues at coordinate 112,366 of PDGT01000072.1, forward strand.
AACGCGTACATATGTACACGACGCACATCGGTTAATTAGATGAAAGCGTGATTAGATTATCAATCCGCCGCGACAGCCGTGTGTAAGGATGTTTCATATTCCGCATCAGTGAAACGGACGAGGGGTTTAGTGACAAGCCGTAACAATTGGAAATCCGAATCGGATTCGCTCGCGTGGTATGTATTGTTTCGTATCTATATTCAGTAGTATATAACTTTTCGTGTGAAAATTTTAACCTTTACGATTTTCGCGTAGATTTTCCTGTAGACTGTATATTTGGGATCGTTTGGAGACTAACGCTACGTTGACCTCTAAAATGCTTCGAGATTTATAAGGGCTAAGCAGTTATTCCGTGTGAGATATTTAATGCTTTACAAAAATCAAGTCGTGCCTCAGATGGAGTACTCTTCCTCCGCCTTTGAAGACTGGCATTTAGTGTTTCTCTTAAAAAAAAAAAAAAACAAAAATCGAGTGTAATGTAACAGATACCATTTCCCAAAGCAAAAAGGAGTCTTGCTAGAGGTTTAATCCTACTAATAAAATTCGATATTCCGATGATAAACGGATAACAGTAGACAATCATAAGTACACAAGGTAATGTATGTAAATCTGGCGATCTCATTTACTCGACAGCCCTTTAGATCAGTCGATAGCGATCCCGCCTGTTGAGCTAGGGGACCCGAGTACAATCCCGGCTGGGACAGACGTACACTTGACTGATAAATTAATGTTTATTCTTGGATCGTTGATGCTTGCAATGTCTCAGTTGTGTATGTCCATGCCAACCACAATCCAGATATGCTGGGATGTTGTGTGTGAGCTTTTTTTATTTATTCCCAATGCCTCTACCGCACGTGTTACTTAGGTAATAATATCTAATATTACTTCATTGGAAATAAACTTTGGCCAGAGTTATGAATGAAGAACGGCAATTCCACGACTTGAATGAAATGATCTTAGGCTCCGAATTATTATTTATACCTACTAATGAAATCAGAATCAGAACTTATTACTTAGTTATGAAGGCTCACGGAATTAATAGTGGATTATTAATGTAATTACAAAGAAGGTAGCCATATAGTAAGTTTTAATTTTTTTGTTTCAACTTCCGGCCCATTATGAATAAGGCGCCTAAAAATTTTATTACTTGCCTCGTCTTATTACCTCTTTATTTCTATTTAAAGTCTATAAAAATTTCTTTATATATATATCCCTATAAAATCTCACACATTCTGAGATTCTTGAAATTGAATTTGTAGAATCAACAGCCTAAGATTTACAACACGAATGTTTAACTCTTGCAACCTCGCATTTCCCCTTTGCGATGGAACTGAATAATTGGCAACCGCCTTCGGAGATATAATAGAGAGGAACTCGGGGCGCATTTCAACTACGCTCTATGCAAATAGCAAGCTGCCGGCCACACCTGGTCCGTCTTATTGGAAGTTATAAGTCGCACAAACTGCCCGCTCGCTATCTCACTTTCTGGTGTGATATCATATAACATTAAAGTTAGTCTGTCTCCGTCAAAAATTATTGTTAGAAATGGATCGGTGAATTCATTAATTCCATTATTGATTATTACGTTACTTATACTTTTCTAATGGAAAATGGTGGGCAACTAGGCATATAATAAAAACCTTACCGCTACATTACAGTATTATTTTCCACTTAAAGTGTTTACGTGTCTGGTTGTTGATTGCAAAAGTTGAAGCACATATTAAGAAGTTATTTATATAACTTTCTTCTCGGATAACATGTACAAGGGATGTACAATGCATGTATGAGTGTGTGTGTGTGTGTTAACCACTGACAATCTGATCCACCAGATTAACATCTAGCCAACTGCTCGTTTACCATATATTTTATATTAAAAAAATCCATAGTTAAACTAAGTTGTTAGAAAGTACTAACTTTATAAAATCCATCCCGCGTGACAGACTACCGAACACAATATAGCAGCTTCCAGTTAACCCCGAATAATTTGATTCTGCACTTAATGCACACTCCGCAGACGGCGGTTTCAAATAAGGAAGTACGATTGCCGGCGCGGAGTCGGCGTCGGCGCGCCTCGACGGCTCCTGTCAAACTTTCCGCACCGGCTGAAGCGTGTTCGACTAACATGTTATCGATTTATACATATATCGATGTTATTCGTATGGTTTTACTCGTGTAATCGATTACTGGTAGAATTAGATCTTTCATTAATAGACGTTGTTAATATTTTGGGGAGATATTATATTTCATTTTTCAGAAATACCGAATAACCTGTTTGACGTTGTTCTGCAGTATAATTAAATATTCGTAATCTAATAAAAATGGAACTTTTTATGTCTTGACATTGGGCCACCTGTCAGATCATATAAGGAAGTAGGTATGAATGATCATGTTTAAATAAACATCAGATTCAGATAACCTTCTATTGAATATTTTAAATATATTATTTAAAAAACGTTTCGCCTTTGATTATGATGTTTGGGTCACATGACACTAGATCGATACGATGGTCTAGTTATCCGTCTCAATAGGATCTCCTAATCAATAAAGTTTAATTTCAATCTAAAAATTAACTTGTGTTCGTAGGTATATTAACGTCGGATGATTTTAAACGTTATAAACAAAGAAAAAAAAATAAAAAAAGAATTTTATACTTTGTGCAAACTGTAAACTTTGTTTCATTAACTTAACATATAAAATACATTTATTTTTGTTTGTTCCAATGAAACATATATAATCTCTTCTAATAATATTTGTTTATTTGCTTCTATTTATTTTCAATCACATATCAATGTTCCCTTTTTTAATTCTCGTTTTTCTGACAAATCAATTAATAAAAATTCATGGAGATATATTTCCTTTTTTAATGATTATTCCGAATTAAATTATTATATAATAATAAAAGAACAATAGATGCACATATATTTCAACGAAACTCAAAAAATACCGTAAAATAGTTTTATGATTTGCAACGACTTCAGATTTAAAACCGCACGGTCGTTTAAATTAACCGGCGATTCGAGTGTGTAACGACGCGCAGTCCAACTCCGCTCACGTAATGTTATATAACAGCAAACGCTCGGCTGATATATAACCTCCGTGTTATTATTGCAGGTGTGACGGGAGAACGAAACATATGGTTCCAGCTGCAATCGACAAAAAATGTGTTTGACCGAGAGATGTCTTGGTTGCAGTGAAACTGGACGAACGTGCCGGTGCTTTGTGTCGAAAGGAACCAGTTGAAGACACGGGAACTCACAACAATGGAATATGGTTGACTCGAGCACCTCAGACTTTTACACCGCCGCCGAAATGGACAGTGAGCGCGCGCATTAGACGACACGAGCGAAACGAAACAAAACGAATCGAAACGAACCCGACAGTGCTCGAGTCTAGAGAATATTATTGTACATAATATTAATATCGATTCGATTGTAATCGTTGTCCTTTTTCGAATTTTTTTGGAATCATCGAAGCGGTTGTCGTATTTTTTGTGATAATTATTAATATTATTATTACTATTACTACTACTATTAATAATACTACTACTACTACTACTAGGTTAGTATTTATTAAGTGGCAAAACTGGGTTGTGATGTGTATAGTTAACGCGTATCGTAAGTATAGTCGACGTAAGTACCATCGGGCTATAGCGTTGGAGGTGGTCGTCGCAGTGGGTTGTGACGTGGTTTTTGGCGCAGGCGCTGCCCGGCGCCGATAAGATGCGAGAGCGGCGACGCGCGCACCACCGCACCGCCGCCGTTCTCATCGTGTGCCTACTCTTCCTCAACTCTCAAGCCGACGCCGCTGGTGAGTTGGTTGCCCCCCTTTTTTTTTCTATTGCACTCTCATTTGTTCTAGGTGAATGTTGTGGGTTGTGTGTGAGTAGGTACATTTGTACGAACACTATCAAAGGAACTCTCCTCTTTGTTTTTCTGAAGAATTGTCCTAGCAGTAGACGGTAACCTTTACACATTTCTAAAGTAGGTTCCGTTCTATAAAATCAAATCGCTTTTCCATCTTGATTTAATTTTACACGATATGAATATCTCCGGCAATCAAATATAAGTTGTCAGCCTTGTTTAAGGAACTATTGAAGCGTTGGGATCTTTTTAATATATATCTTTGGCGTGGTTAAAGACGGTTAAAATATTTGAAGTTATGTATGTCGCTTGCTCGTTTTTTTCCTATCGTCATGATACCATTGAATGACAATATGTCGATTAAAATCTTACAAAATAAAAATAAAAAAATATGTTTATAACACAGATTAATTTGTAAACATGTGGAGTTTTTAAAAATCTAGAAGAAATAAAATTTTAAAATCGATTAACTACCGATCTAAAATAAAGTTATTTTTTTAGAAAAACCGCATACATACATACATACATAGCTAAAGAAGACATATATCATGATTATTTCAGTAATCAAAGAAAAACGGACAAATGGGTGTGCAAAGTGCATGTTATGTATAAGTTAGCTTTATAAGTTACATTGTGATACAGCTGACGATATAACGGCGTTACTGATAAATAATTGATATCGAATAGAAAATAACTACACAGTTTGCAGTGCGCACTTTCTTAATAACTACATTTGAGGCATTTTCGTGGGAACCGAAACAATCCGTTTTACATTATTTCGTATCAGCTGTATAAGTATTATCGTGGAAAATATTTTACTACTAAAATAGCTTTGATATCAGTGTCATTGTAACATTCAAAACGTTGTAATTATAGAAATAAGTTAGTCACCGAAATCAATATAGTATGAACTTTAAATATTTGAACTGCTCGTGAAGCAATCATTATTCAGACATCGGAATATGTAACATTGATTCGTACAGAAGCGAATATGTACGGATAAAAAATATATCGTGTATACGAAAACTTCAACGGACCATACAAAAACGTTTGGATACTCCCATCGCCTATTATTTTTCTCATTTTTGTTAATCGAGCGAAATATACAAAACAAAAAAGATGTTTTGTTATGTTGAGTCGAAAACCGGCAGTAGCGGATGCTGCAAATATTACACGGTAGGTACCATTGAAATACTGTAGTAGTTATGAATTCTTGTTATAATGTACCTGTCTATGTCAAACAATACGATATACATATGTCATTTACCAGCGACCCGGCCGCGGCCCGGCCTCGCAACACGGGTGCAATTTACCGATGAAGAAAATGAGAAGTGCGCTCATCAACGGTACATTTTTTATTGAGATTTTCAAGCAAAAATATTTAAAATACCATCAAAATTTTCGACTTTTGTGGTGGAAAATGTTATTTTTAACAAACCTTGTCCCGACAATCACGTGCACAACAAAATAACAGTCAGACAAATCGTTCGAGCAGGTCTCGTGTCAATAATCTGTCATACATCCGATACTTGATTTTTATTTATATAATTATGCAAATACATCCATGTGATGAAATCCTACATACTGTTACGTGCGTAACGTAACGTACATACGCATTATTAAGTTGAATAACAATATTGTTAAAAGTGTAGGTACTTGTAGGTTTTGAAACAAATCATTAATATATTTAGTTATTTATTCCATACTTGACGTAGGTATATATGTCCGAAGTGAAATGAACCAGAAACCATTCACCCACTGGGCAATACCACATGCCTGTGTGTCCGTCTGTTTAACCTAGTTGCTCATATTTTATTTATTCGACGTTACCAGTTTCCAGGAACCCTTTTATTTTCAGCTTTTACGCATCAAATAAACACAACAACGAGAACTTTACTTCGCAGCGAGGGATTTACGACAGAAAATATTAAATAACATATAAAACCGTGAACGACGCATTTTATGAGTTTGGTTATTGTGATCATTAAGTTATATAGTTATAAGGTGCACGGTTATAAGTTATATAGTTATGTATATACCAACTGGACGAAATGAGCAGCCGCCTCTGCACCGCTGCGAAAGTTCGCTCATTAGCCCGTAAATATTTTAATTGTTCGGCTCCCCGGAAATTAACGTTGAATTTCGTACACACTACGTTTGAAAGACGATTAGGAAGTATAAAGCATAACTCACAAATTATATAGTAGGTAATCTTGAAGTAAGTAGCAATTTTTACCATTCCGCACAAAGTAAGGCACCGTATTAATACTATTTATGAATATTGTGTACGCACGTTGCTGACGCCATTGTGTAACAATACGTTCGTGTGCGTCATTGATTTTTAATCGATTTAAAAAAAGGAGGAAATTCTCATTTTGTTTGAATTTTTTTTACTTTTTTATGTTCGTCACCTCAGAACTCCGTCACTGAGTAACCGATTTGGAATGCTTTTTCTCGAGGGGGTCTCGTAAAGCTGCGCGCGCTGATATTGAAATACCACACGATTAGTCGTTGATGGCGAGTTTTACCCGGAGCATATGAGCTTGATGACGCGATATTGTTGCATTGTAATATTTACCGATATACATACATTTTGCTGTCCATTTTTCTCACGAGTAGTCACCTGCGGGTCATATTAAGACTTGTGATGGTTTAAAAAATATGAGTATAGATATTTATATTTATAATTTAGGCCGATAATTTTATTTCGTCTTGTATGTCGCGTCAATTTTCTAGTACCAGAGTTAAATGAGGTCCGAGAAAATACTTTTACCAATAAAACTCAAAGAAAAGGAGACAAATCATCAAAATCCTAACGTGTTAATGTATCACATTAAATTATTTGTCAGGTGTTATTTTAATCAATAAATAGTATTTTGTATATTTTGCACTTGTTCAATTTTATTGTTATAAATTGTTATTTTTATAATTTAATTGAATTTTAGTTTGATAATTTAAGAAAAAAATGTTTAAATACATCAAATGTCTCAATACGAGTGAGTATATTTATAGTAATTTAGTAGTTTTCATATCGCCTACAAAATGTTCAGCATTCTTTTATGGGGTTTATTGTTCATTTTTACTTTCTGGGATAGTAAATATGAAATAATATTTAATACCAGAAAATAATAATTTAAATAAAATTAAATAACATTTCATTGCAGATTGTATTCAATCTAATATTATTCAATCCCGGGTGAAGTATGAATTTGATTTTTATTACAGATTCTACTCATGTTTGAATTATCTACATATAAGGGAACAGGTAATAAAATAATTCAGAAGATGAAAAAAATATGTTGCGCTGACTATAAACAAAATAACTTTGTTTTTTATAACTGCATATGCCTTTGCATCAAAAAAATTGTTGTAGTATAAATAAAATCATAACTGGACCAAACCGATATATAAGCGTTTCTTATTTAAACAACTCTCAAAGTCAACACTAAAAAAATTAACGCGTCAAACACGAAGCACCCGGTAAAAATGTGTAGCAGTGTTTTATCGCGGGTACGATTTATAAACATTTGCGATAATGTATCTTCGCGCGAAGCAAACGCGTGTTAGTGGCCGAGATATCGTCAAAAGTGATCCCGTATGAACACGTTCATATTTTCCTCATTAGAATAAGGTTAGGTGCATATTAACATAAAGCACTGTTGTTACAAGGCGCACTCGCGTACGGTCCAAACGGCCCGCATAATTAGTTTGCCGGTTTATTAAAACAAGATCTTAGGTGGATTACTTACGCCTTGTTAAAATGAATATTCTTTTAAAATATTAATGTCAAATAATTTTTAATTTATTGCAGAATTATTAAAAGAGCAATGGTGCATTTGTTAAGATATCAATTTGCAAAGCAAGGGAAAAAACCCTTATAATAATTCACCTGAAAAAGTATCATTTTTAACTGTCCCATTTGAACTTATTTCATGATCAATAAATATCTCACTTAATGATGTATATTCTTTTAAGAGTCATTATACGTATATATACAAATACTAACGTAATATTAGATAAGTAGTTTCGTATTCACAAAGCTTCCTACTAGTAGAGTTAAAGAAACTAAAGAGTTCTGGCGATATCACAAGGTCATCATAATATTTAATGAATTCTCTTTAAATCCTTCAATACAAAATCGCGCACGTCCGAAAGATGAAGGTGCCTTAGCATTTATTGTTGCTTTATTTCTTAAATTATTATAATACCATCGTTACGTACAGGCGGCGTGTATCATTTGCATAAGCGAGCGGATTCAGCCGCGGCTGCGTCGGCGATAAAACGGCCGACGGCGAACTTATGTAGGCAATTAACGAACGAAATGATACAACTACGAAAACCTACTCCGCAAAATTGCCGAAACACGCCACGGCGGCACCAAACGCCCGCGCCGCGTCCGCACCCAGCCTTTACCATTAATTTTCGATTAAGAATTTTATTGCGCGCGTAAACGCCGACAAAAAATGTTTTATGCGTGCACATATTGGAACGAGTAAAAAAGATTTCGTGTTAGATCTTTACGACATCCGACGAAAATATATTACAAACGTGACTACGGTCGGCGCGGTGTGGCTCGGAGATACGGCGCGATCGACTCGTCTGAAAAAATTACACCACCAACGGCTGCTGGCTTCGATTTGCATTTTAATGTGCACAAGGGGATACCGTCTGGGCCTGTCATGCTGGTGCCGAACGATAACCGGCCGATCAATGGAAGCGACGGTCGAAACTAATTTGCAGTACACGTAGGTATGCATAACCAAATGATATTTTCTTTACGTGTCAAGTATGTAATCGTGGCTTATTTGCACTAGTGGGCATTTTTAATTTATATGTTCATATAAATTCTTAGGATTGTAAAATATTTGTGAATCTATGTACAGTTTTTAGAGTTTCTTCTTCTGGGGATTGATTTGATAAAGCAAAAAGTGGCTTAACATTCGCACAGCATTTATAAAAATCAATTTCGTCGTGACGTCTGATATTCGCGTGTATGTTAAATATGACAAAGCACGATTAATCTCTCATTAATTACTTTGATGTAGCTTTTTCAATCCACAGAAACGCGCCCAAAAGACAAAATGAAGTGTTATATTGTAATGACCTGAATATTTTATCGCCTTCTCAAACTAACAAACAAGTTATATAAATCGTCACGTTTTGTTTATAAGGGTCCACTGGCCGACCCGGACGTCGTACTACAAGACTGTGCGAGGTGTGCATGCCTACGTGATTGCACCACCTATACGATAACATCAAATTGTTATTCACAGACTCGTATATAAATTACGACAGTTCAAAACCCCGTAAACGGTCAATAACAGAAGTCGAATGGAATATTAAGTTTGCAACTCAATTATCGCCGTAAAATTCACATCTGTAAACACTCGGCGCTTTTCGCGTGATAAACCTCACGAAGCAACCGCAACCCATGTGTCTCCAACACAATCTAAATGCTAATATTTCCACATCGAGTCTCGACAAGGATTTTGCACACTCAGAGATCCATCGACTCGCCTACGAGACAACTTTGTGCTGAAATCTGTGTATCGCACGCGCGCGCACACACATATATATATTTATATCTATATAAGTATACTTCTATCACGTTAAATCTTTTCCAAGTATCCCAAAAGCTTTCCAGCGGTTAGCTCATCTCAAGTCATAACCTTCTGTTTAGAGCGATTTCAAAACAATTGACCTTAGAGAACACAAATGTCACGTATCAGGAGAATGTAAAAGCAATTGCCAAGTTAATTTTCTACAGACGCATTTTACTGAACTTTGAACAGTTAAAGGATTCGAAAATAGGCTGACTGTGTGACGGAATTTGGATGGACCCAAACGTACACCGGCTATGAATGTCTTAAATATAAAGGATTTTGTATGTTGGTCAGAGATTTGCTGTTATATCGAAGATGTGACACGTGAAGGAACGACAAATGTAGTCTTATGACACCGCCGCCCGTCGAACCTTTCACGAGCTCTTCACGCTGGTGTTTCCACTAGCGGCGTGAACAAATCTGTACACCATCTTCGGAAATGTAAAGCGAAGTGTCAAATATTTCTATATTAATGTAAAAACACGTTGAACAATACCTTTATCGTGTACACCACGGTATGTGTCAGTCAGACGACACACAACACGACAACAAGAGACTTAATCTAAATGCTAATATTACTACGTCAAGCTCCGATAAGGATTTCGAACATATACGGGCCATATCCGTATCCATTGACTTTAGAATAAGACTTTTATGTACGTTAAATTGAATTTCCTTGTATTCTATTAGTCCAATCGCTGCACTGAAATGTCTTGTCTATTTTTGACAAGTGTCGACGAAAATATTATAAAGTGCACATGGTCAATTGAACAGAGTAAATGATAACATAATATTAATACTTTCCGTCATGGCACACTCATTTCACCTCCGTCTTCTAACTCTGCAAACAACGTAACCTTTGTCTATCCATTTATATGTTATGAAATCTTATATTTCATCCTAGCACGTTAAATGGCATTGGGCTTTCAATTAGGATCAATGAGTATTGTTATGACTACCTTGCGTATCTAGAACTCATTACAGGGAACATACATTGCTCGAAAACTTCTGACACTGATGAATCTTCGCCTAATAATTCCTAAACTATACATATTCACATACATATTCCTATAAATACCTGTAATTTCTTTGAAATCATAATTCTTTTGTAGGACATTACTTCTTTTCGACATTAAAAGTACTTTACACAAGGTTCTCTTCTTAAAAAGATCTATACAGAAAATACATATTGAAATTTCACTTTGAAATTAATTTTCCAAATGATTTGTTCGATTCCGAGCTTTTCATTGAAAACGTTTGCATTGTACTCACGGCTCAAAATTAAATTTTAATTTGTAATCCGCGCGGCAATTTCTGTGATAATGATTGTCGTATTGCGATCAGTAGTGGTTGTCACTTATTATATGTATGTCTTTTAAAATGTATTAAAGTTTGTCAAGATTGCAGTCAGCGATAAGGATTAACTGTGAACTTTTCATATATTAATTACATAATAATTTAATGCAATAAAGTGTACTTGTAAAATTATATTTTTATTGTGTATTGTGTTAATGACCTCATAGCACAGTCGTTAGTGCCCTGTCTGCCGTGCAAGAAGTTCCGGGTTCGTATCACCGGCCGAGGTAGATATTTATATGACAGAAAAAATTTTGTTCTCCCATATATATTTTACATATTATATTAAATACACAATGTATTTTAATTAACAATCAAAGAATATTTTTACTGTAATGTTTGTATGTGAAATTTATGTAATGTTTTTTCTCGGCTTGAAACTATGTATTTTTAAAACGATCCCAGTAATCGTACAGAATATACGTAATGAATTTCAAATAAGTGGTATTAAGGCTTGTAATTATATGTCGCAGGCTAACATAGGTTGTTATATAAATACAAAAACTGTAATCCTTTGTCGAACATCTCGTCAAGAGTTACTTACTTACTATCTTTGCGTAAGTTTTCAGAGAGGGAAGGAACCCTAGCGGAAAAACGGCAAAGGTTTCCTCAAACACAAGTACGACACGAGAGTTTCAACTCCGTAATGCGGCAGTCTCAACTTTTGTCTGATCTTTCAAACACATTCAAATTTTAATTTAAATAATGAAAACAGTAACCGCACGACATCTTCTCATCCACGGCAAAAATCCTTCGCATTTTATTACGAAACGTTACATTCTAATGAGTCCTTCCCAAAACATAACATTCCGTCGGGCCACGCCGTGGGAAATGCCCGAAGCACTACATTTGTGTCTTATGAATATGAATATGTGATAATTTCGCTCGTCAGATACCAGATAACTGTTATTTTGAATATAACTACCGCATCGTGTACACCGTAACATCATTAGCGATGTGTAATAGGCAATGCGTAAAGTTTGATAAAGTTATGACTTTAAAGAGGCGAGGTTGTCGTTACAATGTATAATAAATTTCAATGAGAATGTTTAATTATTATGTACATATGTCATTAACAACTATGCCAGTAACTGGTACAATGTGAAAAATCATTAGATTATATAATTACGATATTGTGAAACAACTCTGAATTAATATGTACCTACCTTGTTGGTCTAAGTGCGTACGCTCAATGTACATATTTAAGAAATACTTAGCTATTACCTATATAATATAATTACATTTCTTGGGAATCAAAATATACAACGTTTCGGCCTCGTTTTATGAGAAAAAAATATCAAAAACTTCTATAATTTTACCTTTTAATATTATAACTTTTTCTGGGGTGTTTGATGCCTACGTTTAGGGTTCAGACGCTTAGATGTCCCCACGAATTTTCTGTGAATGAAAAAACGATATAATTGTTTTTTCCAGTACGGAATATATGTTATTTTATAGGCATTTTCTTTACCTAACGCTCATCCATTCAACAAATAATAATAGGTACATATATATGTTGATAGAAAACTCCGACCTGGGTTCACTCGTTGCAGCAATCGTTGTATTGGATCGAAAAATATCTAGACACAATAAGCATATCGTGTGAGTTCCGGTATCATAATTAAATTTTTACAATCAAGGATGACTTACATTTAATTACATAGATCCGATAGGGCTCAGTATAGCAGTCTTTTTCTGTGGCTTTACATATGTTTACTATCACTCTTAGTATGAGTTCACAGTCTACTTAATAGAAAACAGTAATATACCACAAGCCACAAAGGATTTATGGAATAAAAATCTCATCTGTAGAACCCTGACGTTCCCAGCCGATAGATATTAATCTCAGACCAATAAACGCTCGTGATAAGAGATTTTCTTTCAATCCCCTCGTAATAGAAAATTTCTGCATGGATTGACGCTGCTATTTCAGTTTCAAACATCGAAGGGTCACCCATGAAGCGCGTGTACTCGTTCGAATAAAATATTGATTTAATTATATGTTAATAATATTGGGAAGGAAATCATTAAACATTAAAATCTAAAGTCACTTCTGCTTTTAATGTCTTAAAAACATCCATTATATGAAACAGTTTCAAACGAAATTAATTCCATTTTTCTTGTAGCAGTCGAAATTTAACAACCGTTATCATTCAAGGGCTATTTGAACAAGTAAAAGCTATGGTAATGTATACCGAGTCCACATCTACCGACATTGTCAGCTTATGAAGCTTCTCGGTCTATTATCTTAGGTTTATTCAAGGGGCTTAATTCGATGCCATTCATTTTCTATTTCGATGTGGAACGAGCTATCGTGACGCGCTGATTTGGATTTAAGTGTTACTATCGGCGCTGCGTCGATGAGTGTTACACTTTTATAAACCATTAGTAACTTCCGAGAAAACTCCGTGGGAATAAATCCAATTCCCGGCATGAAAAGTATCTTATGACAAGTTTAAGTGTGCCAAGTATTATCTAAATCTGATTAGTGGCTTTAGTATCATAACATTTTAAGTTATACGCTACAGACGTAAAGTTGCTAAAGTTTGTTAGCGCTCTATGTCAATAACTATCTTTGTATATCTTTGTAAATAAAATTCCCCGCACAGATTGGGATCCGTTACAGTCATATTATTAGTAGTGTACTAGCAGGGACCGCGTTGGATTATAGGATAACATTTCAAAGGATATATTTCTTTAGTTATTTTCAACTTTAAAAACTTTAATAAAAAAACAGTCCCTTTATAACTCATGCATCTTAGATCATACCCTATTTTCTCCGAATCAACTAAAAAAGGTCCTATTATTTCTAGTTTTATTAAATTTAGTTCTTTAAGTTTTAAAACGAATCGTATTGCTTGATTGTTTCTTTTGATGTTGTACCTATCGATTTCCCCTAAGTCCTACTTTGACCACTCAAGAAGATGTTCCACGTATAAAAATTTACAATACTTATGTAGTTTTATTTGTCAAAAAGTAATGTTAAAACTTATTTACAAATACATATAATACAACTACCATAACTCTTATTCTCTAGGGCACGTGAACCCTCCCAGTATCTGGAATAGGATATATTCTGTTGCTCGATCTGTATAATAGCTCTGTCCATGTACAAAATTTAACCAAAATTTCAATCAATGATATACAGACAGGCAAACTGCATTTAAATAAAGCTGCATTTAAATTAATTTTAATTGAAACCTGTAATCGTTATAAATATTCTCGCATGAGAACAGTATTCTTTTAATTAATTACATCAATTACATTCAACAAAAACCGTTTTTAAATAGTATAAGCGTATTCCAACCATAAATTGGATTTTATTTTAACACATGCACACGTATTATAAGTTTCCAGGGATCCTCCTGTGGAAGTAAAACAATTTTTAATATCATAAGACCCTCCTTTATGTCAAAGTCAGTAGACGGTATCTCTCTTGTTGCGTCCATAATTACCAACTAACGCTGCAAAAATTGGCGCGCACCGTGGTCTCTTTAGCCGGGTGGGGAGCAAACAGAGCGGGAGATAAGCTACATTCACGGTGAAATTGTAAAAGCGTCGAGAGCCTCAACAAAGAACCTTATTAACCCGGCACCGTCTAATGGACGAGCGCGCTCGGTTTACTGACGGCGTGTTGAGTGACGTTGCACGTGTGCTCCGTTCGTTTCGGTTTGGACGTGACGTTCCGCCTGTCAACAAGTAGCCAGTGGAATCGATACAAATCCATTCTTCAAAAAATATCACTGCAAAATAGTACTGAAAATAGTCATAAATTGTTATTCTTATGTAGTTAGAACTAACACTTAACTGATAAGCTTTGGAATATATTGTCAGGTTTTCGTCCTTATATCATTAATACCCGGTTAAAAGACGTTTTCTCCATCTTTCTCATGTAGATTCTTTTCTCATATACTCTTTACATCAAAACTTTCCCAATGTTGTGTAAACTACGTGATACTCACTTCCTTAATATAATATTAATCATTAATACTCTTGTATTATTGTCTCTCACTTCCCATTGCTATGTCTACTACTATGTCTTCTGTCGTAAACAACCTGCAATAAGCTCTGCCGTATATTCTCAACATCGACTGTAGGGTGTGCTCGCGGAGAATGCGATCATGCAATAACCTTGAGATTAAATATAAAAAAAAATCTTAAACAAAAATTTAGTTGGTCTATCCATACTTTCTACGCCCGGATAAAAATATAATATTAAACGTATAATCCCTTGTTTAAGATACCAGACAACAGAGCGCATCGTAATGCACATTTTGTATACTCACGCTCGTATTGCTACCCAATCAGGATCAAATGTCGCGTCATCGGCAGCCAATCTCGTGGCCACATTGAGACCTCTTCGTGTATGCTGCTTTTATAATTTTTTAACTTTTGGTATCGTCATCATACGCATTTGTGTTTTATATACGCAATTTTTATGTAAAATATACGTTTGAAAGAAGATAGCAATTTTAATTTCAAGAATCCAAGATACGCAACACTCTTATTCCGTAATAAGACCTTCCACCGGGAATCGTTAGTAGAGGCGGCGTACTCGAATAGCGCAAAGTATTTAGTATGTAACATAAAAAGGGTTGCGACAACTTAATAGACGATAGGACCACCATGAATGGACCATCGAGACCTTTATGATGGTACTAATAGGGGACGTTGTAATTTTGGACCCAATAGCGCAACATATTACGCTGCGACCCCTATTGACAGAAATTATGTGTACCGTTTTCATTATATCGGATTTTTCGTCGAATATAAGTAAATTTACAGGGGTCGATATATCTTTGCGTTATATGTTTCCAACAACTGGATGTCGTATATGAATAAAGGGTTACTTATCATGTGCAGTCGTCTCCACAGAAGAAACATATCGTGAGAATATGACGTCAATCGGTCAAGGCGTTCAGGACTTTTTCACTGATTGACGCACGACCGACTATAAATTTATAGATAGATAACTTGTAAAGTTCTGCATTAGCACCCAGCAACATCAATTTGAATTTTTCTTCGAACAGTTATTGGTTACGTGCGTCCCTTCTCAATGCTTACAAAATATGTATTCATAAATGAAACACTAAGTATTGTTTAAAAGTATTTTCCATAGAAACGTATTCTTTCATATGTTGATGTATATTTATGTATAATGCTACGAGGTATAGTCAGCGGCATGTTTTTATGCAAGTTTTGTAATACATTGAACTCGTTCTGGGCTCGGCTTAAAAACCGCCTTTTGATTCGTGTCGATGAAAAGCAAGTATGTGACGATGCATAGTTTGCACGTCGCCTGCTTTGCACGAGTTAATTGCTCCTGTGAAGAGGCGTTGCGATCTTATCTGTGCTAAAAAAGAGTTTTAAACAGTTTCCTTTAAGCCTTTTAGAGGTCGTTTATACATGAATATTTTTCTTGACAACATTAACAAGGAACGCTGTTATATATTATATTATGTTTTATATGTTATGTGAAACACCATAGAATTTTAGACCAAATATATATATATATATATATATATATAACATAGCAAGAATTAATCACTCTTGTGATTCAGTTTTTTAAGCGAAGATTTTATTTACATAATTTTCATAATGTAGGTAATGATATGGTAGGATAAGAGCCCTTAAAGTACTGGATTTTTCACTATAAACTAAAATGTGAAACAAGTGACGACCAGTAACCAGGCACTAGATGCACTCGACCACGTACCAAGTACTCGCGCTACCTACATCGCAGAGCGAAGTGTACACGCTACACGCATCGTTCGTACTTCACTTGCTTTGCACGTAAACGATGTTACCTGCCTTACAAAGAGTTTGAAGTCTTCTGCCTCTATTTTAAAACGTCTCAAAGCATTGTTTACTTACATTGTGACATTCTTGCGCTTTAAAGTGAAGAATTTTGTAATATTAAAAAACGGGTGTAACGAATGTATAAATCAGATCCGCCATTTTTACTGTCTTGAGTCAGTCTGAAGCTCTTTGATTTGCCAGGTACTTAACTTATTAGCTGTAAACTATTTGTAAATGACTAACAATTAACAATTATAGTGATGAAGAGCCGTGTACGAGTCTTGCGCGCAAAAAAGAAAGCCCACGTAAGAAAAATTAGGAAGCCAGTTCACGGACAAAGTCACAGAAACACCAAAGAGTGAAAAAATTAAATAGTAGAACCACAATAGTTTAGACAAAATTAAGATAAGAGCGCGATCGAATAGCGATAGCGACTCAGGTTAATCGGCATGTACATAAGTGAGTAGCGGAGACGGAGGGGTCGTCAGTGGGTGGCGCGTGAGTACTCCGTAGGAACAATACACGGGGGGG